>JAULJZ010015281.1:0-16125 GCA_032270985.1 Heliamphora pulchella | reverse complement strand
ATTTCGTTGTCGACTCATTTTCATTTTGGTGTCGACTCATAAAATTGCAGTCAGCCTCGGTAGTTTTAGAGTTGACTCATTTTGATCTGGTGCCGACTCAAAAAATCGCAGACGGTCTCAGTTATTTTGGGTCGACTCGAAGTCATTTAGTGTAGACTCAAATAGCTTGTTCCCGTAGGGAGTCTTTGTGTCTACTCATAAACATTTGGTGTCGACCCGTTAGAGTTGGAGTCGAAAATTGTGTTGAAACTCTAGTGTCGACCCATTTAATTTTGGTGTCGACTCACTTTACCTGAAGTGAGGAATCCGATGGATTATTTGGTATTGACTCAAATGGCGTTGGTGTCGACCCAAAGTGAATTCCAAAAGGCTTGTGTAGGTGTTGACTCAAATTCTTTTTGTGTCTACTTATTTTGCTCAACTGCCTAGATTCCGGTCCAATACTAAATGTGTCAACCCAAACTAGTTTGGTGTCGACTCAAATGAATACCTGAAACGTCTTAGACAAACATGTTAAGGCGTTGACTCAAATTCTTAATGGTGTCGACACACTTGAGAGTTTCAAGCGTACTTAGCCTTTAGGTGTCGACTAAAATATCAATTGGTGTCGACTAAAAATATTTTTTGACAGAACACTAAGTGTCAACCCATTTGATGCAAAGAGATATCACAAATAGCTTAAGGTGTCGATTCATTAGTCATGTAATGTCAACACTTACATTTTTTGAAAACATTTAAATATAATCTTTTTAAATTAATTTAATTAAAAAAATAAATTATGAAAATCATCAAAATCTAATTAAAAAGTTCTTGAGCTAACAATTTTCATATTTAATATTGAATTTTAAAAAAAATAAACATACAAATATATAAAGAACAACTAAACTGATTGGGATAGTGACATGTATCTTATTGACACTCATTATACTTTTTAATAGTTTTAACTTTTATATATATATATTTTATGATTGAAACTATATATTTTGTAGTGTTCATTAAGTAGATCATTCATGTGAAAAAATTATATTAATCGAATATTGATAGTTCGATGAATAGATTACAATTGTTGAAAAACAAATGAATGATAAATATAATTTTATAAAAAATAATGTTAAATAAATATGTTAGTCTAGGCAACCCAAGAGGAGGGTGAATTGGGTTTAAAAAGAATAATAACGATTTTAAAAAAAAATTCAAAAACCTTTTAATGTCTCAAACAAATATAGCAAATATAACAAGAAATAAAACAATGTGAATATTAAAGAGGTAAAGGAGAGAGAAATAGAATACGACACCAAGAATTATAGTGGTTCAGTTTCTTCCAAGCCTACGTTCACTCCTCAAGACTCCCCTTGAGAATATCTACTATGAGATGAATGTTTACGGGTACGTTCAAAAGCCTTACAACAGCCTCAAGATGATCCTACGAAAACAACCCCTGTTTTCTTCTAATCGCTCTTGAGTTCTTCTTTGAAGAGTATCACTCACTCACTCACTCAAAGGATCAAGGATGACTCACCCTTAAATACAATAGATAAAGTATTCAATGAGATTCTCACTCACTTTCTTTAAAATGATTAGTAATAAATGAAAAGTAAAGCGATAAGAGATCAAGAGATGGAGTTAATGAGCAATAAATGAAAGCTTGAGGGTTTGATCTTTGATTCAAGCAATAGAACAGTAGATTTGAAGCTCTTGCACTTTAGATGTCTAAGAAGTAACTCCTTATATAGCCTCTTGAGGATCCATGACCGTTGGAGGTAGGTAGAAACATTAAATGCAAAAATCCAACTGTTGAACCCGGCGCCAAATTTGAAATTCCGTCGTAGGTGTTGACTCAAATTTACTTTGGGTCGACACAAATCTTTTAGGGCTTGGTTCTTCAAGTGAATGGGTCGACTCATTCTTCGTTGGTGTCTACACTAATTTCTGCATCCTTCTCACCCACACAATGGTGTCGACTCGTTTAATACTTCAGTTTTCCAAGAGAACCTTTTGGTGTTAACACATATTGTATTTTGTGTCGACTCATAAATCTGCAAGAAGACTCGGTTCTTTTGTGTCGACTCGGCATTTTGTGTCGACTCAAAAATCTACAGGAAGTCACGGTTGTTTTGTGTCGACTCAACTTCGCTTTGGTGTTGACTCAAAATTTCCGAATGACTTTAGTGAGTCCCGAAGAGTCATTTGGTGTCGACTTAAATTTCTGTTTGTGTCGACTCATTTTATTGTAGAAAGTCTCACTTCTTTTGTGTCGACTTAAAAGTCTTTTTGTGTCGACTCATCTTGGAGTACCTAAAAATATCTTAGGCAAGCATATTTAGGTGTCGACTCATTTGCTCAAAAGTGTTGACACACTTGAAGGTTTTAAGCATTCTTTGCCTTAAGGTGTCAACTCCAATATCAATTTGGGTTGACACAAAATATTCTTTTTTAAGAATACTGAGGTGTCAACTTACTTAAGAAAAGAGTCAGCTCAATATGGCTAAAGGTGTCAACTCATTTATCATTTTGCGTCAATACTACATTTTTGAACATAATAAACAATATATTTTTAAATCAATTTTTCTTAAAAAATGATTTACAAAAATCATCAAAATCTAATTAAAAAAAACCCTTGGGCTAACAATCTCCCATTTTTTGATGATTGCAATATTTTCTAGAAAACATTTAAAAAGATTTTGAACAAGGGTTTTCCCCTTGTCTCTATGCCCTAAGCAAGATAAGCAAACACAAAGACTAGGCATACAAGAGTAATGGAATTCATATATTCAAGATGGTTTGCAATATAATTTAGAAGAATTCTGAATTCATTAATATATGTGCATCAAATCAAATAAGCTTAACACATAACAAGTTTAATATAGCAAAGGGATTAATACATATCTGCAAAAAATCAAATAGAGTTCAATCTTAATCTAATCCCAATCTCCACAAAACATTTAACACATGAAATTGCAACTGTTGATATGAAATAAGGAACATGCATTCATAAGAATCAATAATTTCATACAGTTTCAAAAGTCAATATTCATTTGCTTATAAATATTATAAACAAAGAAATGTATGTTTGTTAGCTAAACCATTCACATTCACATACCAAAAAAAAAAATGTTTTAGGATTACATTTTCTCCTTCAACAAAACACAGTAAAAACTTCATACAAAACATTTCAAAAACTTTAAACTTATTTCTTTCTTCTCCCCTTTACTTCAACCTTTACCTTCTCCCATTTTGTAATCAGCAAAAAAAAAATCAGAGATCATCAAATTGCTTCTTCTTCAACTTCTTGTCCTCGGTCACTTTCCTACGTTCATATGCATGTTCGTTGGAGGGTCATTCTCTCTCAGCAGCCTTTTCTTGTTCTTCAAGAGCTGCAAAGGAGGATACCAGAGCTAAGTCTGCTTCTCGTTGCAAATGAGCTTACTTCTCTTCTGTTAGTTCTAGGCTACCCAAGAGGGGGGGGGGGGGTGAATTGGGTTTTAAAACGATAATAACGATTTTAAAAACTTTTTCGAAAACCTTTTAATATCACCAACAATTATAGTAAGTATAATCAAGGAATAAGGTAATGCGAATATTAAAGAGGTTAGGGAGAGAAAAATTAAATCGAACACAAAGATTTATAGTGGTTCAGCTTCTTCTACGCCTATGTCCACTCCCCAAGACTTCCCTTGAGAATTTTCACTAATGTAGAATGCTTACGGGTGCATTCAAAACCTTTACAACATCAAGACGATTCTATGAAAAATACGCCCCTATTTTTCTTATATTCTCTTGAGTTCTCCTTTGTTGAGAATTACTCACTCACTCAAAAGATGACGGGTGACTCACCTTTAGATACAATAAATGAGGTATTACAATGAATATCACTCACTCTCTTTACAAAATGAATGGCAATAAATGAGTAGCAAAGATATGAGAAACAAGAGCTGGAGTTATGAGTAATAAATGAGAGCTTGAGAGATTTTGTCTTTGATTCAAGCAACACAACAGTAAATGTAAGTCTCTAGTTGTCAAATGTCTGAAGAGTAACTCCTTATATATTCTCATAAAGATTCATGACCGTTGGAGGTAGGTGGAAGCAATAAATGCCAAAAATTCAACCGTTGAACTTAGCCGCGTCATTTGAATTTTCGTCGCAGGTGTCGATACAAATGGTTTTGGGTTAACACAAATCTTCTAGGGCTTGGTTCTTTAAATGATTGAGTCGACTCAATTCTTCGTTGGTGTCGACACAAATTTCTGCATCATTCTCTCCACACAACGGTGTGACACAAAAACATTTGGTGTCGGCCCTTTTTTTACTACAACTTTCTAGAAGGGTCTTTTTGTGTCGACTTAAATTGCCTTTGGTGTCGACCCTAAAAAGTGCAGGAACTCTTAGTAATTTTGTGTCGACTCATTTTGGCTTTGGTATCGACTCAAGATTTTATAGGCAGTCTCGGTAGATTTGTGTCGACTCATCTTTAATTAGTGTCGACTCAAAATTCCTAAAGGACCGAAGTAAAGAATCACTTGGTGTCGACTCAAACTGAGTTTGTGTCGACTCATTTTAGTGCAGAGAGTCTCGGTTATTTTGTGTCGACTCAAGAATCAATTTGTGTCGACTTAAATTGGAATACCCGAAACATCTTAGATAAACATGTTAAGGTGTTGACTCAATTGTTCAAAAGTGTCAACACACTTGAAAGATTCAAGTATTCTTTGCCTTAAGGTGTTGACTTAAATATCAATTTGGGTTAACATAAAATATTCTTTGACAAGAATACTTAAGTGTCATTCCATTTGAGATATGAGTCATCTCATATGGCTAAAGGTGCCAACTCACTTGTCAATTAGTGTCAACACTACCTTTTTCAAAATAATGAATAATATCTTTTTAAATGAATTTTACTTAGAAAATAATTTATTAAAATCATCAAAATCTAAATAAAAAAGCCCTTGGACTAACATATTCTTTGCTCTTCTTGGGCTTGAATTGCTTAGTCCATGCCTCCTTGATCTACTGTAGATGTTCGTCTACTTTTTCGTGGCCCTAGGGTTTGATGGCCCTTCGCTGGAGGTTCGCTTACTCCCCTTTTTCAAGGTTTCTGGTGTCATTGGTGAGAGGATGAAGATCGATGGAGATGAGGAGGAGGGGTCGACTCGGTTTTTCAAAGAGAAGGAGGATGAAAAGATGCGGGAGACGAACAATTTTTGTAGAGAAAGAGAGAGAGACGTAACGACGCGTTGGGTGTGGAACCGGTGCTTTTATATAGGCAAAAAATTTGTGTCGACACAAAATTTATTTGAGTCGACACTTTTCTTCGCAAAAAAAGGGTGTCCAAGGGTAGAAATTATGTCGACACTTTCGGCCAATTGAGTCAACATGTTTTGAGAATTGGGTCGACCCAAATTTACTGCGACCTCGAGAACGAATATGAGTCGACACTATATAGGTTGAGTCGACATTTTTTTGCCAACAGTGTCAATACTGTATAGATTGAGTCAACTCGTTCACACATGTGTTGACCTTTTTCAACAATGAGTCGACACTTTTCACACATCAATTTAAAGCATGAAAAGAATTTCAAATATATTAAACAGGCATGGTTAGAATGGCATATAATCATCAATTAGGAGCACATAGCATACCAAGTTCTCTTATGATATAATGCAATCTTTCTTCATTTAAAGGTTTGATGAATATATCAGCAAGTTGGCTGTCCATGCCTACAAATTCAAGTTCAATATTACCCTTTTGTACATGATCTCTAATGAAATGATATCTAATCTGATATGCTTTGTTCTAGAGTGTTGTATAGGATTCTTGAATATGTTAATAGCACTAGTGTTATCACACTTAATGGGAATATGGTCTCAACAAATACCATAATCTTCTAGTTTTTGTTTCATTCAAAAAATTTATGCACAATAACTACCAGCTGCAATGTACTCAGCATCAGCTGTAGATAAGGCTACTAAGTTCTATTTCTTGCTAAATCATGATATTAATAAGTGTCCTATGAATTGACATGTTCCACTTATACTCTACCTATCAATTTCATAACCGGCAAAGTCTGCATCAGAATAGCCAAATAACTCAAAGGCTATTCTTTTAGGATAGAATAATCCTAAATTTTGTGTACCTAAAAGGTATCTAAAGATGCGCTTAACAACAACCACATGCGATTCCTTAGGATTAGCTTGAAATCTAGCACACATGCATACGCTAAACATGATATTTGGTCTACTAGCAGTAAGGTAAAGTAGGGATGCAATCATACCTCTATATCATTTTTCCTCTACTACCTTACCATTTTCATCTTTTTCAAGTTTTGTTGAAGGGCATATTGGGGTTCCCACAGGTTTTGCCTTTTGTATATCAAACCTCTTCAACAATTCTCTTGTGTACTTGGATTGGTTGATAAATATTTCATCATGTGTTTGTTTGATTTTAAGTTCAAGGAAGTAATTGAGCTCACTCATTATGCTCATCTCAAATTCTCCCTGCATGCACTTAGCAAAGTCCTTATAAAGAGATTCATTAGTTGAGCCAAAGATAATGCCATCTACATATATTTGGACAACAAGCATATCTTCTCCTTGAGACTTGATAAAAAGAGTTGTATCAATTTTTTTTTCTTGAAAACTTATTTTCAATCAAGAATTTGCTAAGCCTTTCATACCAAGCTCTTGATACTTGTTTCAAATCATAGAGAGTTTTGGTAAGTTTGCAAACATGATTTGGAAAATCATGATTTTTAAAGCCAGGAGATTATTTCACAAAAACTCATCTGAGATAAAACCATTTAAAAAGACACTTTTGACATCCATTTGATAAAGTTTAAAATTTTTAAAGCATGCAAAAGCAAGCAACATCCTAATAGCTTCAATCCTAGTTGCAGGAGCAAAAGTTTCATCAAAATCGATGCATTCTTCTTGATTGTAACCTTGGGCTACCAATCGAGTTTTGTTCATAAGAACTACTTCATTCTTATCCATCTTGTTTCCAAAAACTTATTTTCTAAAAACTTAAAGTCTAAATTTTGTTTTTTTCAAATTGGTTTAGCTCTTCTTGCATAGCCAAGATAGCTTTCTCAAAATATTTTGGTTCAGTTTGGACAAGGAATGCTAAATTACCACAAACAATATGTAGAGAGGATCGAGTTTGGATACCTTGAGATGGGTCACCAATGATGAAGTCTTTTGGATGACCATGAGCATACCTCCATTCTTTAGGTAAATTTGAATTTTTATGATTTGAAGGTCCAGCAGCCTATTGGACTTCATCTTGTTGAGTATTGGAAGCTTCCTCATGATTTGCTCTTCTTCGATGTCTTCAATACTTTTTCTATGTCAATCAAGTTATCTTCATAAATTTTTTTTAAGAACCAAGGTTAGCTTCATTAAATACAACATGTATAGATTCTTCAACAACTAGGATCCTCTTGTTGAAAACTCTATAGACTTTACTAGATAAGGAATATCCTAAGAAAATACCTTCATTAGATTTTGCATCAAACTTATCTAAAAGTTCTTTATTGCTATTTAAAACAAAACACTTGCACCCAAATGCACGAAAATAACTGATGTTAGATTTTCTTCCATTCCATAGCTCATATGAGATTTTCTTGAGAGAAGCTCAAATCATAACTCTGTTCATGACAAAACAAGCTGTGTTTATAGCCTTGGTCCAAAAGTATCTTGGTAGATTATTTTCACAGAGTATGGTTCTAACTATTTCTTCAAAAGTCTTATTCTTCCTCCCAATAACACCATTTTGTTGAGGAGTTCTAGGAGTAGAGAAGTTAAGGTTAATACCATTTTTATCACAAAACTTTTTAAAATCTTTGTTTTCAAATTCTCTATCATGATCACTTCGGATACTTGTGATTTGAAAATCTTTTTTGTTTTGAATTCTCCAAGACAGTTTTACAAAAGGGGCAAAGGCTTTCATCCTTATGAACTAAGAAAAGCATCCAAGTGTATCTAGAGAAGTCATCAACAATAACAAAGGTATATTTCTTGCCTCTAAGGCTAAGAGTCCTTGTTGGACCAAATAAGTCCACGTGCAATAATTGTAAGGGCCTAGAAGTTAAAATCCCACTTTTGAATTGACAAGAACTTCTAACTTGTTTGCCTTGTTGACATGTATCACAAATTTTGTCTTTTTCAAATTTAATTTGGGGTAAACTAATCACCAATTCCTTTTTCAAAAGTTTAAAAATCTAGTTCATGTGTGCATGTCCAAGTCTTCTATGCCACAACCAACTATTATCATTCAAGGCGGCTAAGCACTTGTGTCATTTTTGGAAAGGTCATTTAGAATGAAAGTGTAAACATTTTCATACCTATGATCTTCAAAAATAACTTTGTTGTCAATTGAATCTTCAATAGCACACTTAGCATGATCAAAGACAACCTTATGGCCTTTGTCACAAAGTTGGCTTATGCTAAAAATGTTATGTTTCAAACCATCAACAAGGAAAATATTTTCAATAGAAGGAAAAAGAATTTTACAGATACAACCGATTCCTATGATTTTTACTTTGCTATTGTCTCCGAATGTCACAAATCCACCTTCTTTAGGTTTGAGGGATGCAAATATTGACTTGTCACCTGTCATGTGTCTTGAGCAAGCACTATCAAGATTCCACATTCCCTCCTTGAATAAGGTCTTGAGACATACCTGCAGAGAGAATCAAAGTTTTAATTTTGGTACCCAAACTTTCTTGGGTCCTTTGGTGTTAGTTCCATGTGGGTGTGTTCCCTTTGGAACCCAAACCCTCTTAATAGGTAAATCAAAAGATTTCTACGTGGACAATAATGTGTCTATAATCATAGCAATAAAAGCGAGTAGCATTGGAGTGATTAGAGGATGCTTTGACAAAAATATTGCTTAAGAACTTTTGCTTCTTCTTTGGTTGATATCCAATCCTGACTTTGTCAAAAATACATTTTTGCATACCAAAAAATTTATCTAAGTTATTCTTTCCAAGAGTAAATTTATAAACAGTTTTTGTAAGATGTTCAACCTTTTCATTTAAAACCTTGTTTTCATCTTTCAAAGTAGAAAACTGTTTTGATAATACAAGTGTTTTTTCTTTCAAGGTTTCAATTTCACATGAAGAGGAAAGAATCAACTTTTTAAGAGTAGAGTTCTTTGTACCCATTTTTCTCAATTCATCATGCAAATCTTCAATTGCACTTTGTAATTCTTCTAAAGAGAAATGGTTATTTGTTACCTCATTATCTTCTTTGGCCATGGGGCAAAGATTTGCAACTTCAACTTCTTCTCTTTTATTCTCGGAGCTGCTGTCATCCTTTCATCCCAAGCTGGTAGCATTGCCTTCTTGGAACCTTTCTTGAAGTGTTTCTTGAGTTGAGGACATTCGACTTTCACATGTACAGGCTTCTTGTATTCGTAGCATATGATTTCTTCTTTCTTGTGATTATTTTTGAATTTGCTTGACTCACCCTTGAACTTGTTGAATTTTTTTTTGTGTCCATCTTTCTTGAAGAATTTTCTCCCTCCTTATTTCTTATTTCTAAGAAACCTTTTAACCTTTCTTGTGATGAGCGCTATGTCTTTATTTTTATCACTGGAAGAGTCTTCGTCAGATTTTTCATCAAGGGTGGTTGATTTGAATGTAATTTCTTTTTTCTTATGGTTGTCATCTTCATCATTTATCTTAATATTCATCTCATGAGTCATAAGAGATTCAAGGAGCTCCTTCAAGCTAAGAGTGTTGAGATATTTGGTTTCTTGAATGACGGTGACTTTTTGCTTCCCAACTCTTAGGCATGCACCTAAGGATCTTTCTCACCATCTCTACATTAAAGTAGATCTTTCCAAGAGATTTTAATCTATTTATAATGTCAGTAAATAGAGTAAACATTTCAGAGATAATTTCATCATGCTTCATTTTAAACAATTTATAGTTATGATCTAGCATACTTATCTTGGATTCTTTGACTTGGTTGGTTCCCTCATGAGTAACCTCAAGTCTATCCCAAATTTTTTTGGTGGCGTCACAAGTTGAGATTCTATTGAACTCGTTAAGGTTAAGAGAGTAATACAAGAAATTCATAGCCTTAGCATTCTTTTGAATCTCTCTTATGTCACCTTCGGTCCATTCACGTTTAGGTTTAAGGACGATTACCCCTTCTACGGTCTTAGTAGGTGATTTTGGTCCGTTTATGATTACTCTCCATAGGTCGTAGTCTACGGATTGAATGTAGAATTTTATTCTTGCCTTTCAATAATTATAGTTTGTTCCATTGAACAAAAGAGATCTATTGGTGGATTGACCCTCATATTGAATAGGTCCAATACTAGTGGTTGCCATAAAAACTCTTAGACGGTTAAGTAAAAAACAAGAGCCCAAGCTCTGATACTAATTGTTAGTTTAGGCAACCCAAGAAGAGGTGAATGGGTTTAAAAAGAATAATAACGATTTAAAAAAAATTCAAAAACCTTTAAATATCTCAAATAAATATAGCAAATATAACAAGAAATAAAGCAATGAGAATATTAAAGAGATAAATGAGAGATAAATGAGAGAAATAGAACACGACACCAAGAATTATAGTGGTTCGGCTTCTTCCAAGCCTACGTCCACTCCTCAAAACTCTCCTTGAGAATATCTACTATGATATGAATGTTTACGGGCATGTTCAAAAATCTTACAACAGCCTCAAGATGATCCTACGAAAACAACTTATGTTTTTTTTTAATCACTCTTGAGCTCTTCTTTGAAGAGTATCACTCACTCACTCAAAGGATCAAGGATGACTCACCCTTAAATACAATAGATAAAGTATTCAATAAGATTCTCACTCTCTCTCTTTACAAATGATTAGTAATAAATGAGAAGTAAAGAGATAAGAGATCAAGAGCTGGAGTTAATGAGCAATAAATGAAAGCTTGAGGGTTTGATATTTGATTCAAGTAATAGAATAGTAGATTTGAAGCTCTTGTACTTTAAATGTTTGAGAAGTAACTCCTTATATAGCCTCTTGAGAATCCATGACCGTTGGAGGTAGGTAAAAGCATTAAATGCAAAAATTTAACCGCTGAACCCAGCATTGTGGCGCTGGGATTTTGGTGTTTTTTAAAAATGTTAAAAAATATGAGAATTTAAAGAAGTTTAAAAAAATATTTTAACACCTTGAAAGCTAAATTTTGAAAACTTCCTTTTTGTTAAAAATAGAGTCGCCACTTAGTTTTTGAAAAAAATTAAGAAAAATAAAAATGGCTACTGATCTTTAAAATGTTTAATCAGAGAAAGAAGGTTCGGGGGTTAAGGTACGAATCAGGGAAGGTGTTAGGCACCCCATTCGTCCAACCGTAAGGTTGGCCTCTACTAATCATCATTGGTTCTTTTTAATATGATTTTCTCAAATACATGCAAATAAAAAAAATGAAAGCAAATGGAGAACATTCAAAATCAAATATGAAAAATATATAACATATGTATATAGAATGCCAAATAAAACAAGTATCAAAAGAAAAATCCTAAGTCCTACGGTATTCAATTTCTAACTAAAGGATACATGGAGCACTCACATTTGCAATATTATTAAAGCAACCTAAACTAGCATGATTCGCATAAAAGAACAAAAATATGCTAAAAAATGCTATAATTATCTAAACATAATTTGCTACAAAAGCAGCTAATCTATTCTAAGCATGGTTTCAAAGAAAATAACTAAAACATGTATGTTATCAAAATAAACTAAGTTAGTATTAACATGATGAACTTTTCATAAAAGAAATACTAAATGTAGAATAAGAAACGCATAAAAGAGAAAATCCCACATTAAAAAAAGCTTACTAACAAAAATTAAAAATAAGGGTTTCACGACAAAGAGAATTTAAAGGGTTAAAGAAAGAGAAAATAAAGAGAAAATTTATAAAAAAAATCATGCTAAAATGAAAAGGTTGGAAGAAGTTATTAAACTAATGAAAAAGAAAACCTAACTATTTACATTTTATATTTTAGAAGAGACAAAAAAAAATAAAAGAAAAGGAAGACAAAAGAGAAGAAAGTTACTATAATAAGAGAAAATGTACACTAACATTAACTTAAAAGGCTTTTTGTGTTTTTTGGGTTTAATAAAATGAAAGTAAATAATGTTTATATTAAAGAGAAAAAGAAAAGGACAAAAGAAAAATAAGGCTAATCAATGAAAGAGAAAGAGAGAAAAGAGAATGAAAAATTACAAGAAAATTAAAGCCAGTAAATAAAATGATATATTGCAAAAGTTAGTAATAAAAAAAATAAAGTGCTAGAAAAGAACATTACACTAATATTAAAAGAAAAGAAAAGAAAATGAAAAGAAAACGAAGAAAATGAAGAATAAATAACTAGACAATTATTAGGAAATGTGAATATAGTATTAACAACTATATTCACATGAATGTTAGTGTATTGATAACAACAATTAACAACATTATAAGTTGTAATTGTCAAAATATATTAGCACTTAATTAATTAATTAAAAAAAAGTAACAATGTGTAAAGTGTAAAATGTGAGAAAATTAATAACTAAGGAATTAAAGGAAAGTAAGCAAATAAGATTAACTATGCAAATGAAAATTAAAATTGAATTTAACCCGATCACTCCAAAAGAGAGAGACAATGGAGTTAGAAGGATCAGGGATCCACGCGAGGTACCTGGATGGCTAAGGAATCCTCAAGTCGGGGAATGTGCTTCAATGATCCAATCCTCGAGTGATGATCCAAGCAAGGATTTTGGTATCGGAGGTTTGGTTCTCGGTATTTTAGTAGGGTTTCGACGTCTAGGCTTAGATCGCTCGGTGACTCGGCAGAGCTTCTCTCACTAAATCTCTCACTAAAATTCTGTCCTGAAAACATACCAGGGGGTACAATATTTATAGAATTCTTCAACCAATGAGATGCTGCCACGTTCTGGGACATGTCAGGCCATTTGGAGTTGGCGGTCGCCAGGTTGGAGGTGGCGGTCGCAATGTTCAAAGAACGTTCTACAAGGTTCTGTTGGCGGTCGCCACAATACAAGTTGGCGGTCGCCATATTAGAGGTGGCAGTCGCCACTTTTGGCTAGGGTTTTCAATAGGTTCTATTGGCGGTCGCCTCAATGAACATGGCGGTCGCCACATTGGGAATGACTTGCATAGCAAGTTATTGGTGGTTTAACATAATTTCATTAGTTTTGAAGGTTTTGATGATTGGGTTCAATTACCGATCTTGGATCACTTCCCGAGAATCGTATTGAGGCACCACTCCAACTGTTTTCATCATCGGATTCACCTAAGATTAGGCGGGTTCAAATTAGGGTGTCTACAGTTGCCTCTCTTTGATATAACTTGCATAGCAACGCGTGATACATATTATATCAAAGATCCAGAGACAATAGCCATTTGACCGAGCCATCAATCTTAGGCCACAAACACACAAGCATGCATATAATGTTGGTCGTACTTGAATTTTCATCGAGCTGCCTACGTACCCCTTTGTTAGGGATCAGACCAAAACGTAGTTCACGGGGCTAAATGCAAGGACGCAAGATAAGAAACATGATCCAGATGCTAACATGATGCAAATGTTGGTATGATGTAGGCACTGGTATGATCAAGTAACTCTAAAAGATCGAGTCAAGATCTCAATTGAACAAACAAGCAAGTCAAAGATCGAGTCAAGATTTAAGAACTCGCTGGAGATAAGATAATTAAGATCCAAGAAATTATCTTAACCGGGATAGCAATTGATCTGTCGAGTCAAGATCTCACAATTTCGTGATGAGTGGGGGATAAAAATAATTAAAAACCAATTACGGCTTAAAATTAATTTTATTGAAAAGAGAGACCACGAATTAATAGGTCGAGTTAAGACCTAAAAATTCGGGACGAGGCGCGAGATAAAAAATAATTAAAAGCCAAGTTACGACTTAAAATTAGATTTATCAGAAGCGAGATAAAATAATTAAAAGCCAAATTACGACTTTTAACTAAATTTATCGAAAGCGAGATAAAAATAATTAGAAACCAAATTACGACTTTTGACTAGATTTATCGGAAGCGAGATAAAAATAATTAAAAGTCAAATTACGACTTTTAACTAAATTTTTCGGAAGCGAGATAAAAATAATTAAAAGACAAATTACGACTTAAAATTAGATTTATTGAAAGTGAGATAAAAATAATTAAAAGTAAAATTACGACTTTTAATTAAATTTATCGGAAGCGAGATAAAAAAAACAATTAAAAGTCAAATTATGACTTTTAACTAAATTTATCGGAAGCGAGATAAAAAAAATAAAACAATTAAAAGCCAAATTATGACTTTTAACTAAATTTATCGGAAGCAAGATAAAAATAATTAAAAGTCAAATTACAACTTGAAATTAGATTTATCGAGAGGAAAATCTCAAAAGGATAAGGATTAAGACAAATTACAACACAAAATCATTTTTGAAATAAAAATACGTAGGTTAAAGAAAATTATTTCTAAACACAAAAACTTTTTAGAAAAACTCATACATAAAATAAAAAAAAAAAAGTTTTTGAAACCATTTTTGCTAAGAAGATATTTTATAAATGCACATAAAATAACACACTAAATAACACAAACAATAATAATAAACAAAAACATATAAAATAATCAATAAAAACCCTAAAACAGCTTCAAAACCCCTAAAACTGGTGATATAACCGTTGACAGGTGGTGTGACTGTTGAGAACTTGACGGTCGCCAAGCCCAAACCCCTCTGACATGGCGACCGCAGGCTTAAAACCCCTACAACATGGCAGTCGCCATGTGATGTTTCAAAAACATGGCGGTCGCTCACTTTGGAAGTGGCGACCGCTAACTCCAAGCGCACATATGTTCCTTGAGTCGCGCCGATCTGGTTCATTTGCTCAAAACCTCTCTCTCTCTCTAACCTCTCTTGCTCTCCCAAGCTTTCTCAAACTCTCTCTCAAACTTCACTCTTGCTTCCTTTTCTTACAAGCCTTCTCACACGATGTTCACCTTACTTTTTGTGATCCTCTTCCTCTTCATGGCAGGCCAGGGCCATGGAGATGATGACCTGGGGGCACGACAAGGCCCCTCCGCCGTTGGGAGCTCCTCCATGGGGCCCTTCCTGCTAAGGGGACCACTGTCTCTCAGTCTTCTACGGGGGCTATGGATACCCTGGCTCTCGAGACGGAGCTTGCCTCTCGTTGGGTTGCTGAGGAGGAGGCACGGGTAGCTGCCGAGGCATAGGCAGCTGTAGATGCTGCTGCAGGCTAAGGTGGCTGACTTCCTCGACCCTCATGCCAGGGAAGGCCATCCGGTTCCCTTCGACCCGCACACATATGCTTCGGTACCCCATCGCCTAGTTCCACACGGGATGAGGCGTTATGACCCTTCTACTGGCGCAGTTGCTGCCGATGTTCTTCTACGGGAGCCTGACCATCATATTTCTCGCCAGCACCCATCAGTAAGTTCCCAAACTTACAGTTTCAAAACCAAAGCATGTTATATGGTATATCAAACGTAAACGCATGCCTAGGATCCTCCATATGACATGATGATGTGATTTGATATGATGATGATGAACGATGATATTGATGATGATGATGATAACGATGATATTGATGATTGCTGTGAGATTTGCACTAAAAATATTAGTTTAGGTACCTATGCAAAGGAGATTAAAACAGTAGGGATACTAGGGTTTGAACAAATAATAAAAGGACAATTATTTTAGCAAAAATCTCAAAAAAGGGCATGATGATTTTTTTTTATTTTTAGAAAAAACATAAAAATTAAAGGGGTTGGTTTTTTTTTTTCTTAGGGCTAAACATAAAAAATCTAAGGGGAATCTTTGTTTTTTTTTGGGGGGGCTAGACATAAAAAAAAAATTTACGGGGTGAAAATTTTCAAAAATTCTAAAAATTTACAGGATATTTTTGTTGAAAATCCTAATGTGAGACCCCGAACGTTGTTATTTTGATATATATAAATGTTGACGTGTTTTTCCTTAATGTTATATATCATCGATGCTTGTTTAATGCTTTGGGTTGTAGAACAGCATGTATAGATGTGTTTTCAGCTTTCCCGGAACTTGTTTAGATGGGTTGGGTTGGTTTTTGGCTTGTTTGTTTGGCCTTAG
>JAULJZ010015280.1:0-39021 GCA_032270985.1 Heliamphora pulchella | reverse complement strand
TATTTTAAAATAATTTAAATTGCACAAGCAGACGCCAGTAAAATAATAAACAAAAAAAAAGAAAGCCTAATCCCCCATTTATTCGCCCAGCTGTGCCGAAGCTTCGGCATCTCTATTTTGTTTTTTTTGTTTTATTTGCTCCAGCTATTGTAATTTGAGTGAATATTCTGGAAAAGTGGAGAATGGGACACAAAATATAAAGAAGGTATTCCAACTCCAAAAACCTAACCCTGACGCCCTTTTACCCCGTTTCGGCGCCTACAGCTTATCCGTTACCACCATACGTTCTCCTCTTCCTCTCTGTTTTGCATCCTTCTTTGATTATTGGAACATGTCAACCCTTAATTTCTACAAGAAGAGAATGAAATTACCTTTAAGATTAAAGAGGCAAAACACCCATCAGCCGTCGACGTCGTCCTCTCCTCTCTTTTGTTGTCTTCCCTCGTTGAGCTAGATGTTGAGAAATTGAATGAAGGCTCTAGAGGTGTGAAGAACTATCAAAAGATACTAATAGCAAGCAAACAAGGCCCAAGGGAAATCCCAGATTTCCTCCCAGACCCGCGGCAAACGTCCCTAATTAGCGTCACTCCACTCTTTTTTTCATTTTCTTTGCTTTCTGTTGTTGATTCGTGAATTAGGAGCTAGGAGAAAGGTCTAGAAGGATCAAGAAGAGAAATGAAAGAGGAGAAATCCCATATCTTTCCCTTCTCCCGCCAGTATACCCTCATCCCCTTCTCTTTTTCATTTTCTTCTTCCCATGAAAGAACCACCAAAACCTTAATTCTCTTACTCAAATTGGAGGGTTCCAGATTAAATTGGCTGCTACCAATTCGCATTAAAGTAGCTTACAATGAGAGGAACAAGTTTGACTCTTCAAGGAGCAGAAAATTTTTAAGTGGCCAATGCCTAGGGTTTTCTAATTTGGCAAATTTCAAGCCTGGGGACTACACAAGTAGGATCTAGACTAACTTGAGTGTTTTATTTTAATTTGTGTTGATTTTCATAAATTACAATTAAAATTTAAGAGAAACCTTCGTACGATTGAAAAAATTAGATTTGGCTATGTTTTATTATCTTGTAAATCATGTTGAATTGATAATTTGACTAGATATAGAATTTAAATTTAAGCCATGAGTTGGTGGATAATTTAAAAACAATAGGAGTTATAAAGTGTAAATTGATCCTCCTAATTAATTAATTTAAATATATAAATTAAGTCGGTAATCCATGAGAATTGAGTTTTAAACTAATGTTTGATTTGGGTTGCACAAAATGACTAAAGTTAAACTTAGTCACCCTGAATTGATGAATTAATGAGTGTTATGAATTGAGGATTGAATGTGGTTAGCATTGAAAATATTTGAACTTTCGTATAGAAACCGTAATTGGCTTTGTTGTAAAGTTTGAATCCAATGAGAGGCGTGTGTAACATGAAGGTTGTTGATTAACTAAATTAGGATAATTCATAAGTTAACCTATGAAGGAGGAGAGTCCAATCATAAGTCTTGATATGAGTTTATTCTAGTGATTGAGAAAATGGATATAAGCATCTAAGGTTAAATAAGGTTAAATAATTCGGATATGTTGGTTCCTTTATTAAGATTGGGAGTATATAATTTGACATTTTATAGATATAAGTGTAATGTACTTTATGAAAATTTGGAGAGCAACGATTATATATATATATATATATAAAATAATTAAAGAATGAGGTAAATTCAAATAAGTGAAATTGAAACGATATCTTGGGATCAATGACTTAATTCTATATGCTAACAAAGAATTTTGTAAAGATATTTGTAATTCGTGGTTTGTTTTGAATCCATGTAGATTTGATTTGGCTTATTAGACTTGGATATGGGGGAAACTTGAAATCCATGAAAAAATAAATAAATAAATAAATAAATAAATATTAGGCTATATTTGAGACTATCCTTATTAAATTGGAAAAATGTGATCATTTTGTGATATAAAAGACATAAAATGAATACATATCAATTGTGATTATGAATTCTATGAATGATTATGGTTTGAAATTTGAATGAGGGAAAATCAATACTAAGGTTGTTTAATGTGACTATGGTGAGATAATTGTAAATTGATGAAATTTTAATATTATGTACTTAATTTGAATGAATAGTTAGATTGGAAGGAATGAGACTCTTGAGGCATTCTTGATTCATTGTGTAAAATTGTTTGAGTAATTTGGATATATGTTGATGGATGTTGAAGCTTTAATATGAAGAATTAACGAGATATACTTTTGAAACAAGAATTTTTGAATTGAAATAACGAGATAAATTCAATGATGAATGGTTATGGGTATGAGTATGAATTGGGGAGATGAACTCCCGATTGATTAATGAATACTGATATGATTAATCAAATATTGAACCGAGAATGATTGATGTAGATGCGATTAAGTTGGGCTTGACTAGCTCCGCGGTGAAATACTAAAAACTTGTGTAAGTTTGGTGTCCTACCCGTTAAGTTAGTCCCCGAAAAGGTGTGCATGGATTGCCTATCCACCAGTGTTCTTTAGAAAAATCGAAAAAGGTAGTTATCATGGAAAGTTATAGAGCTATTTATTATCCAATGACTTTGCGTAGTTTATTGAGGGAATAAGGAGGGAGTTTTATAAGTTGCACCCGACGTTGGTTCAATATTGGATTGATGAAATTAAATATAACTGTAAATAATGAACTAATGAATTAAAAAGAAAGTTAATGGTTTTGTAATAGATAAGCGTGCGCTGGTATTCGATAACTTATTATAGAGAAAATAAGAACTAAAGAAAGATAAAGAGAAATTATAATTATGTCAAGAGAAGAAAAGAATGTCAACAATTGAATTAGAATGAATAATGAGCCTAATAAGAATAAAGAGAGAAAGATAAATGAAAAGTTTTTTTTTTTGGTAATTAAATGTGACATAAAAAAAAACAAAAAATACATATTTTCAAGAGGCATACCCCAAGTAATTACAACATTTGCCAACAAAACAAAATAACAAAAACACAAAAAAAATGACACCTAACCTCGCCTAACGGCGAGAAACACAACTAGAAAGCAAAAACATGCATACACTGCATGGGAATGAGACAACAAAATAACGAACAACATGACCCCCGCTTGGCAGCGGGGGTGGGGGTGGGGGTGGGGGTGGGGGAAACAACCAAAAAGCCTTACATCAACACCTGAAAACAAACCCCAAAGCAAAAACAAAGATATAAACTAAACGAGCACTGCCTAGGCTGACTAAACACAAAGACACAGCCGAGAGAAACCCCAGCAGCCGAGAAAAGCCCATCCAGCCACAAACCGCAGCAGCACAACCACAAAATGATAGCACCAAATCCAGCTGCCTACTGGGCACCAGAGGACAACCAAACCAAAACTAGCCCTGCACAACCGCAACAACCCACAAGCCGCAGCAACAGGCAGCAGATCCAGCCAACTACTGGGACAACACAAGCCGCTCCTGAAGCCAGCACAAAGCCCAGGAGAGACATCACAAGTCGCAGCAAAAACCAGCAGAAACAAACCACAGCACCAGCAAACCGCAGCAGCAAACTGAAGCAGCAAACCAGCCCCAAAAAGCACAACCGCAGCACCAAAACAACCAGCAGCACCAACAAAAGGAAATAGCAGCCCCCAATAAACCAGCTAAACTGCAACACCCAACACACTGCAGCACTAGCAAACCGCAGCAGCAAATTGAAACAGCAAAACCAACACCAAAAAGCAAGCCTCAATTACAGGAACAAAGCCACTGAAGAACTTCCACCGGTCAAGCACAAACAAAACAGCAATGAATTCAGGAGCCAATTCGCTGAAGAAGCCCACAGCAGCACCGACAATGCCAAGGATGCAAAAAATCCAGCGCAGTCCAAATCCCAAAACCGCAGCAACAAACCAAAGGTGAAGAAAGAAAAAAGAACCACATAGCTTGGCCTGCTTTTCCTGCTTTTTCCCTACCTTCTGTCTAGGGGATGAAGTGGGGACTACATTAGCCTCACAAGTTTCCTCATCCAGAAGCGCTCGGAAGGAGTTAGAGGTCGCCACACGTGCCCCTTGCTCCCTTTCTCCCACATCGGGTAACGATTTAGAAATCACAGAAGATACAACATCTCGAGGGCCCTCAGTCCCATCTTTACAATGCTCCTCCCTAGAAGAGGGAACACCCGGCGGGACCGAGGCTTGCTCAAATCTAACTCTCCCCACTGGGACCGGAGATCTAACTTTCTTAACATCGGGAGTGGCAACCTGCTTAGGAAGGTTGATCCCCGAATACTCTGGGGAATCCCTAGACACTTGGTTGGTGGTTGCCATGACAGAGTCTCCCATGCTCACACCTTTACCTCTACCAACGTTAATCCATTCAGCGTGATCCTTGGAAGTTTCTACAGTAACCTTTTGCACAGAGCGGATGCACTTGCTAACATCATGTCCAAAAGCCTTGCATGCGACGCAAATTGCAGGGAGTCCTTGGAATTCTACACGGATTGGGACAATTTTACCTTCACATCTAATGGAGATCTCATGTAATAGCGGTTGGGTCGTATCAATTTCAATACACACTCTAGCACAGGATATGCATTGTTTCAAATCCGTAGCACGATCCAAAAAAAGAGGTACTCCTAGAACACTAGCAATTTTACTTAAACACCGCGCATTCCAAAATTCTAGGGGGGCAAGTCATGGAGTTTAACCCACACAGGAATTGTAGACATTGCCTCCTTAGATAACGGAAACCGTTTCCTCCATTTTTAAAGAATCAGGAGCTTCCCCGAAAAGTGCCACGGCCCTCTTTCAAGGACACTTTCCATAGCTTCCATGCTATTGAACTTAAAGAAAAAAAAGCCCTTGTCGTTACCATATATTTCTGTCAAACCGTCTTGATTCCATAGGGTTCTTGCCATTGCCCTTACCAACGCAAACGGCATGGTGGCGTCCAGGAAATAATCCACTACGCTGGGCTCCCATTCTTGAGAATCAATCAAGTCCCCTCTAATATCCACAAGAGCTCCATTCTCAGAGTCCGCATGTGCAATATACTCCAACTTGGTTTCAGAAGAGCTGCGAGCAGTCAACAACGATGCCCAAGATCTGCTTGGTACTCTATCAAACACTTGGTGTGCAGCCGAGATCGTTGCCCCATTCTCCTGTAGGAGGTGAGGCTCCAAGGGTCTACCACCTGGGATACGATGCAATCGGCCACGGGAACCACCCCGAATCCCCTGGTGAGCAGCACCACGGGGGAAAACCCGAGTGGGTGACTCTCGGTAAAACACCCTCTGTTCCCGGAATAGAATCACCAGAAGAGCAATCAAGTTCCAATTCAACCGTATCACTCACTACTTGAGTTTCAGCAATAACATGCGAAGCTCTGGAGAGCGTACCTGGAGGTGAAGGACTGGATAGCTTCCCGCCCTGGAGATGCTTTAGGCGAGCTTCAAAAGCCACAATCTGGTCTTTGCCGAGAGGACTACGCCCTTGTCGTGCACGATGCAGAGCCCCAGCCGCGACCCTCTCGAAACCATGGAGCTTCTCTACTGGAGTTATGCTTCCCGGATCGTGGAACAAGGCACCAGATGGCTGAGCCGCCATCGCACCACCCAGATGCACTACATCTTGCTCAGAGGAAACCCTAACCGAAGATGGGGACACTATTTTCATCGAAACAGGGGTTCCCTTCATGAAATATGTTTCGCACCCTCAATCGCACCAAATTTCTCACATAGCTAGTCCTTTTGGACTCTTTGTCTATTAAGGTCTCTTTTAATGAATGAACAGTTTTTATAAAAGCTGTAAGTCTAAATGTTGGATAACGAACCAAAGAGAATGGAATTGAAAATGGGAACAAAGATAATTTGAAAGAATATGAGACGAATGAAATAGAATGGAATAAATAAGAAAAATAAATCAATGTTTAAGGTGGGCGAGCGTAGAACTTCAGTCAATGGTGGATCTAATGAAAATGTGTTATAAACATGATTTGATTATAATTGCATTTTAGCGTGTCATTCATACCTCACAAATCATGCATTACACTTTTATTAGTTTTATCCTACGAGTTTCGGCTCACGTTGTTGGTTTATACATATTTTACAGGTTCTAATGAGCAGAAGAAGGCGTAAGAAACGCTGTGGCTATTATAAGAGATTTAAAGAAGAGAAATGATATGAAGAATGAAACATGTATTTTATAAGTTTAAATAATGAAAATGAAGTCATTTATCTGTATTTGAGCTATAAACTTTTAGATAAATGATGTATTCTGAGGGTTTAATTCTAGTAATTATTATGCATATGGAATGGTTAAAATGAATGTTTACTTAACTCTAGGAGATTTTGGTTAAACTATGGGTGTATTTATTTGAGACTGGGACTATTGGCTATTGGATGGTTTAAACTATAATTGGGAATTGAGATCTGGGTAGTGTCCAAGAATATTATGTTGTTTATGTTTCACAGGTGATACTAAAATTTGGGTTAGTTCGTAAAACAGAAGTAGCTCTGTCGAAATTTTTAAGAAATGTACTTAGAATATTTTTGAGGTTTCGAAATGAAATTATAACTTTTAATAGCTACTAAGTTCTGGAGTTGAAATTATTTTTGAAAGTTCAAATTGTGGAGACGGATTTGGGGTATGACAGTCACTCATCTACGGGGTCATTCCTAATATTGAATCAGTGAAGCTAGGTTGTCTCGTGAGGTTCACGTGCCTCAGGTCATTCTTAGTCTAATGTTATTCTTTGGTGAAAGTTCCAATTTCTAAGTCCAAATGCAAAAATAATAAAAAGGTTAAAACCAAAGACCCAAAAATAAGTATATAAGAATTTTCAGATTCTTTTTATACATAAAATAAACGACATGAGATTTATATATATATATATATATATATATATAAGTGATTAAGTGGCCATGGGGGGATCCACTTTCCTTAAATTAAGAAAACCCTAGTACTTTTGGTGTGAGTTTTGATGAAAAATAAATGTTTATTCTTTCTTTCACCAAGTCTCATTATAAATTCTTGAGATAAATATCTCATGTGCCATATATATATATATATATATATATGTATAGAGAGAGAGAGAGAGAGAGAGAGAGAGAGAGAGAGGTGGTCACCTTGGAAGAAACAAGCTCCCCTAAATTAAGGAAAAGTACCTCTAAACTAAGGAAAAGTGTGCACTTGTTTGATGTGGGGTTTTTATGAGAAATTAATTACACAAAGACTAAATCATTATATTTTGGAAAATATATCTCATAGCTTATGTATATATATTATTCCCATATATAATCTTTTGAGCCAAATAAATATGAAATTTAAATACAAAAAAATGCAATATTTTGTAGAGATTCCATAATTATACAAAAGAAATTAAAATAATAAATATATGTTAGCCTTTCATACCTTGAGCCCCACAAAACTTGTACTTGTTTAGTTGGTGGAATTCAATTAATGCAACTTTTTTCAAATTTAAATTAAATTCAAGTGAAATACAAATGGAATTCAAATTAAAATGCAAAGATTTTCTCCTATAAATAGAAGACCACCCCTACCATTCCTCCCATTTCAAAATTCAGTGAGAGAGAGAAGAAGAAGAAGAAGAAGAAGAAGAAAAAAGAAAGAAAGAAAGAAAGAAGAAAAAAGAAGGAAGGGAAGAAGTTGATTCGGTTGAGCTAAAGTTAAGTTAATTGGCTTTGATCAAGAACAATGAGGTTGGAACTCCTACAACACACTCTTTAATCTTCTCTTCTAACACCTCTCTACAACATCTAATATGATCTAAGAAGCTAAAACGAAGATTAACAACAAGAAGGTTCGAAAAGAATCGAATAGAAGATAACTAGGTAAAATTGGTTGTTGTTACACCTTGTAGTTTGTTTTATTTTCTATGATTTAAACGAATATGTTACATGCATGTTTTTCCCTATGGAGTATACTGGTTTTAAGTTAATAGTGCATGTATGGACCCCTAATCTAAGTTAAATAAGAATAGAAACAAGTTTATCGAAGAAAACCCAAGAAAAAATTGCTTTTGAGCCTATTGAATTTTTAGAGGAACCAAACAATGTCTTCTTCCAAACCTGTTTTTACTGGAGCTTTATAAGATTATTTTTAGCAAGTGTAATTTTTGATAGAACCTAGAAAGGTTACTGGAGCTTTATAAGATTATTTTTAGCAAGTGTAATTTTTGATAGAACCTAGAAAGGTGTCTAAGTGCCCTGAACAAAATTTTACACTTCTATGCCAAAGTAGCAGAAAAACAGTCTATTTTTTCAAATTTTAGAAAATTCCAAAAAAATTCCATCATTCCAAAGTTTATGTTCAAAGCTTGATTTTTGAGTTATCTTTCATTCAAGATTTATTTGGAGTATTTGATCGGACAGTTTTCCTGAAAGTCATTTTTATCAAACAGCGTCGTTTTTGAACCATTTCTGTTCAACAAATTCTTACCCCTGTTTAGGAGCTTTTCACCGCTTAGTTTTCTTCATAAAATATGTCCATAACATGTATATCTATCACTCTGTTAAAATTTGTACAAATTATTGACGTTTAGTATTTTAAAAGTATTTTACGGTAAGACTATTCTATTATGAATTTTTTGTTTAGAATGAAGAGTGATGCTTAGTGACTGACATATTTACCATGAAAGAGTCTAAGACTTGACAAGTGTCCTTTTGACTCCAAGGGTTAATGAAATATTATAAAAAGTTCTTCTTTATGACTTAAAAGAAATATGCTTAAGTTATCGACCGTAGAACTGACCCGAAAACCCGAACCTTTCTTTATCGCTTGACAATAGAAGTTAGTGCCCTACGTTTATGTACAGTTTTGATTGTTTGCTAGGCACCGAGGTTTTGTGACTAGAGGTTTGAGTTGTAGATTATTGAGAGGAGGTGGTTTGCGTATCATCTAATCTAGGTGAGAGTATTTAGCTTTATCTTGAACAAGTTATTATGTGAAGTGTTTCTAAAACATTTCTATATTCATGAGATGTTGTTGAATAATAGCATGAGACTTTTGTTTTGAATAAATCAAATAACTCAATGTGATATTTATATTGTTGGAGAATAAATGATATTAGTGGCGTTAATGTTATATTAATATTTTAATATGCGATGGCATGAAACTTTTACTTTGGTATGTGTTGTTAATTAAAGTGTGCTATTTATATTATTGAAGAAAGTATGTATATGAAAACGGATGATATTAATGATAAACATATATTTCAAAGTACCAAGTTACAAGGGTTTTCAGTCTGTTATATCCCGTTGAAGGAGGTTACCCAAATATGGATTTTTATTTATCCCATACGGAGAGGTTCCCTTTAAGATGGGTTTATTTCGCCTACAAAGGCATCTTGAGCTGAGTCTCGGGTTACTGCACATACCACTCATGCTTGGTAGAGAGTGGCCTTTGTTTCGCCATGCTGCTATCTATATATTGAGAACTGAAATTACGGTACTGTCGGAACTCTTAGTCATGAGGTAGACGACTATTTGGTCACTGTTGGATAAGAGATTGTGCTGGGAATGGGTATAATAGATTGTGACTTTTAAGCTCTAATTATACCATTCTATTATGTTTGAATTAAGCTTTATTATGAGAATGATTATAATGAGTTGTGACTATTAAGCCATATTATAAAAATAGTTTATAATGTGTTGTGGGTGGTTAAGTCTTGTTACAAAAATTGATTATCATGTGTTGTGGGCGGTTAAGCCTTATTATGAGAATTTGTGATTATATATTGTGAACTGTTAAGTTTTGTTACGAGAAATGTTTATATTGAGTTATGGCTATTAAGCCTTAATTAACTTAAGAGATTTTTATGTTGAATTAAATGTGGTATTTACACGTCTTTTATAAAAAGGTATGATGAACTACTTTTCAAAGATGTTGGTTTACTTTTTAAACTAAGTGTTTAATTTTTTCTTGTTCATTATAGTATTAAGTGTACTTTCCTGTAATCCTTATGGTTGTAGATAACAGGTTTCACTAGAAAGTCTACAACTATCGACGTCTTAGGCTTGGGATCGAAGCTTAGATTTCATTTTTGTTGTTTTTCGTTTTATGGTTTGTAATCATAAGACATATCATATTGGTGACTAAGAGTTTTAGTTTTGAGATGTAATATATGGTTTGGGATGGAGTATCTAGGTTATGATGTATGGAATGGAGTATTCATTGATCTTATGTTATTCGATTTTAATGAAAGGATGTTTTCGAATCAATCTTGTATGAAAAGTTTTTTGTTCTTGGCTATTTTAAGCCTTGTTGTTTTTTTAAGGCCATTGGATTGTTGGCACAATCATACCCCACTGCACAGGTAGAGTACTACCTTATGGGAACGGGGTGTGACATTTAGGTATCAGAGATTTAGGTCATAGATTTTATAGACTTGGTACAGTGTGGTCTGTGGTGGACTATAGGTTAAGTGTGTTTTCTTTCACGGCGTGGTGTAGTGTGGTTTAGGTCTTGGAATATCATACCCTTGTCTTCGGACGTTCGACAACTAACTTTGAAGTCTATTGGAAAACGTGTCTTAGCTAGACGTAGGTGTTGGAGGCAAAACTGTCATGATCATTGTTTTTATAAATGATTTTTGATAAAAAATAACTAGACGGGCAATTGTCAAAATGGGCTCCAAATAAAACTTTTGATGTTGAACGATCAAAATAAAAACCTGTGCCATCACAGTTAATTTAGATGAATACATTTTTTGATCGATTCTCCAATTATGATTTTTGATTTCGAGTTGAAGCTCCCATCGGATCTTCTATTGAATTTCCTTATGCAATTTTCGAATGTAGTGTGGGCTACAATTCTTCGAGAACTCGTACCGGCAGAATCTCGTCAGCTTTAGTCTTGAAGGCAAGCTATGAATTTTGTTCAGCCCATCTGCATATTTATAGAGCTACAGCAGGAATCTGTAGAGTAATTATGATAAAGACTTCTAGTATAACCTAGATAGTATCCAGGGGTTTTCGCAATTAAACAAGCCTTTCAGCGGTATCTGTAATTATGAAAATCTTGCAGCGATTTCTGTAATTTTCATAAAACACTAAATTACAGTTCACATCACTAAGGAACTGTAATTGCACTCTAAGGCATAATCTCAAGACCATATTGTATTAAGCTCATGTTATTAAATGCTTAATTCATCTCCCCAAATTAAGATTTTCGATATTCGCCAATTAAATTTAATTATTGACAATTTAATTTAATCAGGATCTTTAAATTCTTTAAACCCTTCCGCTTAATTTATTTGACCGCCAGATAATCAAATCTACCAGCAGGGTTTGCCACGGTCAAAACTTATAAGTTTTCATAAGGGGGTATCATCAATCCTGATAATTCGAGACGTGAATTCTATCAATAATTAATATTTACCATATAAATAATATGGTTATCCAACTCACTGGGAATATAGACCCATATAAGATTGCACCGTCTAATGAATTAAAACAACAAATATAAAATATACGCAAATCAATAATTATTTCAGGATTAAGAGTATAAGCACTCTCATAATAACTTTGGGGTGTGAATTAATTTATATAGTCAGTATAAAATTAATTACCCTAATGTGTCCCATTCAATACACATAAAGTGTATTAATACAGAGAGTCGGAATAATAGACAATGCTATTATCTATTCCTCGAACCAAGACCGGTTTACTAAAACTCTTTATTACAGTCAAACCGATGGTATGTCCATTTCTATCTAAACTGTGAACAAATATTTATATTCTACAAGAACCTAAAATCTGGTCTTCTGTGTGCAAGCCATACTCTACACATCAGATTAAATATTGTACAGAATAAAAGATATCCATGCATAATATTTAAAGAAATAATATTGTATACATTGCTCATAAAGATCTCATAAAATAAAAAATTAATTTTATTAAAATAAAATTAAATACTAAAAACATGATTTTCAGTATACAACCATAACAATCTCCTACTTATACTCAAAACTATGCTACTATACATCTGACTCCCATGCCCGCTACTTGACTATCAAAAGTCTTAGCCAGTAAGCTCTTTGTAAAAGGATCTACAAGGTTATCTCTAATGCAATCTCGGTCACAACAACATCATCTATCTGTACAATTTCTCGTATCAGGTGATATTTACGTTCAATGTGTAACTCTTAGTTCCTACGAGTTTGCAATCGCTCTGCTATTGTTACAATAAAGTGTAATAATTGACTGAACTGAAGGGACCATGTCTAGATCTAACAAGAAGTTCTTGAGTCAAACGGCCTTCTTGGCTGTTTTAGAAGCTGCCACGTACTCGGCCTCTATGATGGAATCAACAATACAAGATTGGTTGATACTCCTCCAATTTATAGCTCCACCACCTATGGTAAACACATATCCTGAGGTAGACTTATGAAAATCTTTATCTAACAAAAAATATGAATCTGTGTACCATAAAAGTACTAGATTGTCTGCCTGATAAACCAACATATAATTCTTAGTTCTTTTCAGGTACTTGATTATATTCTTTATCGTAGTTCAATACTCCGACCCTGGGTTCGACTGATATCTTCTAACCATGCCAACGGCATAGCAGATGCCGGATCTAGTGCAAAGCATTGCATATATTAGGCTTTCTACTAGCGCAGCATAAGAAACTGTCTTTATCTTCTCTATCTCATCGGTGTCTTAAGACACTGATCCTTGGATAGAGTGATTCCATGCCTGAAAGGGAGAAAACCTTTATTGGAATCCTGCATATATATTATCGGATTAGGGAAATAGCCCGGCATATTATTCTAATTAGAAGCCTAAGTATGTTATCAGATTGGGGAGGTAGCCCAGCATAGTTTTCTAATCGAAATTTTGATTGTGTTTTAAGATTGGGGAGATAGCCCGGTGTAAGTTGCAAATCAAAATCTCTAAGTATGTTTATCAGAGTGCGGAGATAACCTTTGTTTTGTTGTTGAACTTTTGGTTTAGTTGCCTTTTTCTTTCTTTCATAGTTTAACAGGACTCTAGCATCGAACCCTAAATCAATCTTCTTATGAAGTATGAACAATTTTGATGGAGCATCATTTGCCCCTAAACAACTTAACAAAGAGAAACTGGAAGAATCTTCACAGGTGGGACAAGTACAACCTGAATCTGTGAACCAACCTAACCTAGTCACTAGAATATTATAAGCCGTTGAAAGACTGACAGAGTGGAATGAAAGATGGATGACAATACAGGCGGAAGGGACTAAACAGATGGTCCTCGAGATGAATAACTGCGCGAATCTAATTAAGGCAAGGATGTTTAAAAAGGACATTAGAGAGGGCGGCAAAAGACAAGAAGGATTCAAAAGGCCCAAGTTTGAAAATGCTTCGACAGTTAAGAATTTTGAATTCAAAAGAAATTGATCGAGGGACTGTTGGGTCATACGGAGGGGACAAAAACGTATAATTGTTTTAGGTGTGGGGCCACTGGCCATTCTAAGAGGGATTATCCGAATGTCAAAAGGGAGATCGTTTGTTACTGCTATGGTGAGCTAGAACACATGGCCTTGTAGTGCGTACATTCGAGAATACCAACATAATCATCTAACAAAAGCAAAAGGATGGGTGCAGAGGACCAACTTGGAGCATACCGAACAAAGGAAAGGGATCGATGGAACAACCAAGGATTTCAGAATGAGTATCAGCTATAACGAAACAATTTGTATAAGCTACACTTGACGTGGTGACAAGTATTCTTACCATTCTCAATAGAGATACGTTTGTTCAGATAGATCCAATATCAATATGTTCGTTCATATCACTCATTCTTTGCCAGTAGATGCTATAATGATTGAATCTCTTGATTGTGTGATAATAAATGGTACACCGATAGGAAATGTGTACCAAAACTGTTTGAGAGATTAGGAGATAAAGACATGCTAGTTGATTCGATGCCGTTAAGTATGATCGGTCTCGACCTAATACATGGGATGGTTTAGTTGTTATCTCATCATGCGTTGTTAGAATGATCATTAAAATACCCATGGAGATGGAATTTGTATTCTGTGGGGATATGAGTGAGTTTTGTTTATTTATTTATTTATTTATTTCAAGGTTGTTACGAAAAGGTTTGCCATGGTTTTTAGCATTAGTAGTTAACATTGAATTAAGAGGGAAAGAATTTTTGAGTTGCTAGTTGTTTGCAAATTTCTATATGTATTTTTAGAGGATTTATCGGGAATATTCTTAGATTGAGAAGTTGAGTTTGCAATTAACCTATACCCAGACACCGGTGTAAGAGTGGTTGGATAGGTGTTTCATCAAACCTAGAGTCTCGCCTTGGGGTGCACTTGTGTTGTCTGTAAGGAAGAAGAATGGAATTCTAAGAATGTGTAATTGATTATGTCAGCCAAGTAAAAACACTTTTAAGAGTAAGTATCCTATGCGTGGGGTAGATGTTTTGTTCGATTAGTTGGAATAAAATTGATGAAATTAGTTAAAGATTATGACCACATGATCCATTGTTGACCAAGGTAGGCCAACGTAGTGGAAGTTACACTAAGCTGGAAAGCGTTAGAAAATGTTAGTATAAGGGATTTTTAATTAGATTTTGATGATTTTTATAATTTATTTTCTTAATTAATTTGATTTAAAAAATTAAATTTAATTATTTTAAAAAAAGTAAGTGTTGACACTTCATGACAAATGTGTCGATACCTTATGCCATTTGTACTGACACTTTGCATCAAATAAGTTGACACTCAGTGTTCTTGAAAAGAATGTTTTGTGTCGACACCAATTGATAATTGAGTTAACGCCTTAAGGTAAAGCACGCTTGAAATTTTCAAGTGTGTCAACACAAATGAAATTTAGGGTCGACACTAAATTATTTTGGGTCGACACCTCTAGTATTGGGCCGGGACTCACTTTGAGTCGACACCAATGCAAAATGGGTCGACACCTCAGTCACTTTGCGAGATTCATTTTGGGTCGACACCAAAGTGTTTTGAGTTGACACCAAATGATCCTTCGGGTTCTAGACTTCGGGTTCTACGGGTCGACACCAAAGTCACATGAGTCAACAGCTAGACACTCTCTGAGAAACAAAATGAGACGACACCAAAAAGAAATGGGTCGACACTAGGGTTACAAGCCATTTCCCGACTCTAAGTCAAAAGGGTCGACACCAAATATTTATGAGTTGACACAAAGGTTCCTTTGGAAAACAAGAGTTTTGAATCAACACCAAACAAAGATGAGTTGACTCTAAAACAACTGAGACTGTCTGTGATTTTCTGAGTCGATACAAGAATGAAGACGAGTCGACTCAAAAAATCTTGAGGATGACTGTAATTTCAAGAGTCGACACCACAACGCTTTTAGGTTGACACCCAAATTTCAGTAGTAGATCTGACAAATTGTGTCGACACAAATGAAAATATGAGTCAACACTAAGGTCTCATCTAGAAAACTAAAGAAATGTATGAGGACGACACCAAATGTTCTGTTAGCCCGAGGGCTTTTTAATTAGATTTTGATGATTTTCATAATTCATTTTTAAAGTTAAATTAATTTAAAAAGATAATATTTAATATTTTCAAAAAGAAAGTGTTGACACAAAATGACAAATGAGTTGACATCTTTAGCCATATGAGATGACTCATCTCTCAAATGGATTGACACTTAAGTATTCTTGAATAAGAATATTTTGTGTTGACCCTAATTGACATTTGAGTCAATACTTTAAGACAAAAAATAGTTGAAGATCTCAAGTGTGTCAACACCTTTGAGCTAATGAGTTGACACCTAACATGCTTATTTAAGATGTTTCAGGTATTAAACTTTGAGTCGACACAAATAAAATTTGAGTCGACACAAAAGAACTGATACTCTCAACACTTAAAAAGAGTCGACACAAACTAAGGTTGAGTCGACACCAAGTGTTTTTTTACTTTAGTTATCCGGAATTTTGAGTTAACACAAATTGAAGATGAGTCGACACAAATGTACCGAGGCTACCTGCAGAATTTGTGAGTCGACACAAATTAAAGAAGAGTCGACACAAATATACTGAGCATGTGTGTTAGGGTGGCTCAAGTGGCATGGGCTTCCATACCCACACTCATGACCAGGGTTCAAATCCCGATCTCCCCTCCCCACTTACCTAGCCAAAAAAAAAATATACTGAGCATGCCTGAAGATTTTCGAGTCAACAAAAAAGTCTAAATGAATCGACACAAAATCATCGAGGGTTTCTGTACTTTTTAGTGTCGATACTAAAGGCAATCCGAGTTAACACAGTCATTTGAAGAACCATGCCTAGAAGTTTTGTGTCGACCAAAAACCATTTGTGTTAACACCTGCGACGAAATTCAAAATACGCAGCAGAGTTCAACGGTTGGATATTTGGAATTTATTACTTCCACCTACCTCAAATGGCCATGAATTCTCAAGAGCTTATATAAGGAGTTAGTCCTCAGCATTTAAAAAATTTGGAGACTTATATTCACTGTTGTATTACTTGATTTAAAGTCAAATCTTTTTCAAACTCTTATTTATTGTTCATAACTCCAGCTTTTATATTTCATCTCTTTACATCTCATTTATTGCCAATTATTTTGTAAAGAGAGTGAGTGATACTCATTAAAATATTCCATTTATTGTATCTAAGGGTGAGTCACCCTTTATCCTTTGAATGAGTGGGTAAATTTCATCAAAAAAAAACTCAAGAGATTAGAAGAAAAATAGGAGCGTATTTTTTGTAGGATCGTCTTGAAGTTGTAAAAAATTTTGAATGCACCTGTAAGCATTCTACATTAGTGAAATTCTCAAGGGGAGTCTTGAGGAGTGGACGTAAGCTTGGAAGAAGCTGAACTACTATAAATCTCGGTGTCCAATTTAATTTCTTTATCTCTAACCTCTTTAATAGTCACATTACTTTATTCTTTGATTATACTTGCTATAATTATTTGTGATATTAAAAGGTTTTCGAAAAGATTTTTAAAATTATTATTATCGTTTTAAAATCCAATTCACTCTCCTCTTAGGTTGCGTAGAACTTGTGTAATATCCTGATATCCCTCATCAAAATGGGAAAGGGAGTTCCAGGGCTATAAAAGAAAAATCTTGGACCCTTACATTCAGCGAGGCCTTTTCCCAGGTGGTAGAGATGCTAGCAGAACTCCGCAGTTAAGCGTGCTTGGGCGGGAGCAATGCAAGGATGGGTGACCCCCCTGAGAAGAACAAAACCGTGAAGGTTTTGCCCAAAACAGACAATATCGTTGCCATATAAAGGGTTGAGGGTGTTACTTCACTGTGACGACCCAAAAATTTTGGATTCATCTAGAGCGACAAATAAAATACAAAGAAAAAATCTTATTCTAATATTTCTCAAAAAAAAAAAAAAAATTAAACCAAAAATTTTATTACATCATTGTTCTTGCAGCGAAAAATAAAAAAATAAGTAAAAATAATAAAAAAATGCTGACAGTAAAGACTCAGGTGGTTAGGTTCACATGAACCAAGGCTCTATCTGTTATTCTATGTTCTCCTCTACGACATCATCCTGCACTTCATAACCTCGTGTTTGAATCACCAGGGCAACATAAAACGAAGCCATAAGTTCGAAGAACTCAGTAAACTCATCACAAGTAAAGCATGCTTCGATAGCTAATCACATCAATAGATAGCATTAAATAAACAACAGATATATCAAAATGCATCGTGATTTAATTAATTACTAACAACTCCAACTAGGGTTATCCTGAATCACTACCCGACCACATCCTCATCATCATCATCAATATCAAATCTAATACACGAGAAGTTTCTGCGGTTCCAGCCGGATGATATCCTAGAATAATAACAAGACCCAGCCTGCTGTCAGTTTCGACCAGATAATCATCATAGAATTACAACCGAGAACGCATCTGTGTCTGCCTGATAAGTTACCCTAAAATGTACTCCGGCCCAGCTTACAGCGGGTGTCTGCCAGGTAACTTATCAAAAACCTAAATTCCGCAGGATATTATCAAAGTTTGAACACCGGCCCAGCCTACAGCGGGTGCACCTTGATAATATCAATTACCACAACAAACCACGACATACAACTAACTCCTCGTAATTAACCCCGTTATGATTTTTACGATGCGAAACTTATTTATGCAACCCTCCCGATGAACACAATCCCAAAGTAAAAAAATCATGCTAAAATCGATAATCAACTTGCGATATGAATTATGCTATAACGAAAAATGATAACTTAACATGCAATAATCAATAACATCATAAGATATCTAAATATGCATGAATTGATAAACAAATGATTTTATAATAAAAAAAATGTGTCAAGTGTCAGTTTGAATCCGAGTTTCGTATTTATATAAACTTTTTTTTAACTTATTAATTTTTTTTTCTTTTTATCTTGGCAACTCAATCAACTTTCTGTTACTTTTAGAAAAATCTTAAGGTGATGATTTAACCCCTTTTTAATTAAATCATATAAGGTTTAACGAACACAATAGGCAAACCAAAAACCAGAAACTTGTTTGTGTGGTCCAGCTTTAACAGCTTGTACATATCTCAGTTTTTGTCAAATTTTTTTAGTTTTAACTTATTTATTTCAATATTAGAAATACAAACTAATATCCATTAAAACCATCTTGGAAAAATAAACTTTTTATTAAAAATAAGGTTTGTCTTTAAAACACGAGTTTATGTAGTTTTTTTTAAAATATGAACAACCGGATTAAAGTTTGACTAATTGATTAATTATTTTTTTTATGGAGTGAACCCTCTTAAATTCAGAATATTTATTAAAAAAATATTTCCAAAATTTCGCAACTAAAAAATCGTAGAATTCATCAAAGTAATTAAATATTGAACCGGCGCAACAAGTGATTCGGTTATTTTTTTTTCCGATTAATTGTTTATATTAAAAGCAAACCCTTAATATCAGAATATTTATCATACATATTAAAATATAGCAAATAATTGAAACTAAAATCAAAAGAAAAGAATAAATATTGACGCGTTGCGAAACTAGTGATTTCGGTTATCTTTTTCGATTTTCTACGACGGCACGATAATAACAGTTTCGGTTTGAGACTAATGGTTTAAACTCTTTCTTAATCTACAAATCCAGAAACTTATTCCCCTCCCTCTTTCAAAAAAAAAAAAAACAAAGAGAGGTTGAAGAACGAGAAGAAAACGAACGCCGAAATAATCGAATATTATTTGTAAAAATAAATGCAGGTTTAGATCTTACCGGTTAAAAAATGAAACCGTTGATTATCAAGAACACTATACCAGAAGTGTACCTCTAAACTACCGCGACAATCCGACTTCGCTTAGCCTTTGATCCGTGCGAAAATGCAAACTAAATTTTCTCCCCAGAACCCCTTACAGCGGCACACTGTTGTTGTGATTTTCTAACCCTAAGCTACGGCGCACTGATTCCGAATATGTCACCTCCAACCCTAATGGTATGTGAATATATATATAGACAAAGATTTATATATATTTAAATATAATTGTATTACTTATTTATTTATTTCTTAATTCTTTTGCTTTCCAAACAAATAAATTTTAGCCTTCTAAAAGTTATTTCTTTTCTAAGGAGATTATTACCTTCTAAAAAAAATTATTATACTATTAAATTATTTATTATTATTATTATCATTATTTTTAAACTTAAACTTAACGTACGCATAAAACTTATTATAATCCTATTATTTAAACTTAAATTTTTAGCTTAACTTAAAATCAAACTTACTTAGGTTTATTATTATTATAAACTCCATGAATTATATACTTTACAATAAAAAGATTAATTTCTATTTATTAAATATTATTTGATAAAATTTTTTTTGAAAGCTCGGGTTGTTACAACTTGGGCTCTTGTTTTTGACTTAACCGTCTAAGAGTTTATATGGCAACCACTAGCATTGAACCTATCCAGTCTGAAGGTCAGTCTACTAATAGACTTTCCTTATTCAATAGAACAAACTATAATTATTGGAAGGCTAGAATGAGAATCTACATTCAAGTCGTAGACTATGACATTTGGAGGGTTATCATGAATGGACTTAAAAGACCTACGACGACCATTGAAGCAACAATCGTTCTTAAACCAAAGAATGAATGGACCAAAAATGACATAAGAGAGATTCAAAAGAATGCTAAGGTTATGAATCTCCTATATTACTCTCTTGACCCAAATGAGTTTAATAGTATCTCAACATGTGACATAGCCAAACAAATATGGGATAGATTTGAAGTTACTCATGAGGGAACTAACCAAGTCAAGGAATCAAAATAAGCATGCTTGTTCATAACTATGAATTATTTAAAATGGAGCATGATGAAACCATTTCTGATATGTTTACTAGATTTACTGATATTATAAATAGACTAAAATCTCTTAACAAAATTTATTCCAATGCAGAAATGGTGAGAAAAATCCTTAGGTGCATGCTTAAGAATTAGGAAGCTAAGGTCATTGCTGTCTAAGAAGCTAAAGACCTTAACACACTCAGCTTGGAGGAACTTCTTGGATCTCTCAGGAATCATGAGATGAATACCAAGATGGACGATGAGGATGACAACAAGAAGAAGAAAGGCATTACCTTCAAGTCTTTAACTCATGACAATGAATCCGATGAAGACTCCTCAAGTGATGAAAATTGAAGACTTGGTCCTCATCACGAAGAAATTCAAAAGGTTTCTTAGAAGTAAGAAACAAGGAGGAAAAAGGTCCTTCAAAAAGGATAGACACAAAGGCGAGTCTAACAAATTCAAGGGCGATTCAAGCAAATTAAAAAACGATCACAAGAAAGATAAGATCATTTTCTATGAATGCAAAAAGGCCGGACATGTCAAGGCCGAATGCCCTTAACTCAAGAAGCAATTTAAAAAGGGCTTTAAGAAGGCTATGATAGCCGCATGGGGCGAAAGCGATGATAGCAGCTCCGAGGATGAAAGGGAAGAAAATGAGATTGCAAATCTATGCCTTATGGCTAAGGAAGACGACGAGGTAACACATGACCCTTTCTCCTTAGATGAATTACAAAATGCATTTGAAGATTTGCATGATGAACTGAGAAAAATGGGTACAAAGAACTCTATTATTAAAAAGTTGATTCTTTTCTCGTCATGTGAAATTGAAACCTTAAAAGAACAGAAACTTGCTTTATCAAAAAAAATTTCTATTTTGAAAGATGAAAACAAGGTTTTAAATGAAAAGGTTAAAGACCTCACAAAAACTATTTATAAGTTTACTCTTGGAAAGAACAACTTAGATAAACTTTTTGGTATGTAAAAATGTATTTTTGACAAAATTGGGATTGGATATAAACTAAAGAAGAAGCAAAAGTTCTTAAGCAACATTTTGTCAAAGTATCCTCTAATTATTCAAATGTAATTTGTTTTCACTACTATAAGTATGGACACACCGTCACACTGTTGGAGGCAATACTGTCAAGATCATTATTTTTGAAAACAATTTTCAGTAAAAAATTAACTAGACGGGCAAATTCTAAAACGGGCTCCAGATAAAACTTTTGATGAAGAACGATCAAAATAAAACCCGTGCAACCAAAGTTAATTTAGATGAATACCTCTTGTCGATCTAATCTTCAGCTACGACTTGATTCCGAGTTAAAACTCTAGTCAAATCTTCTACTATATTCCCTTACGCGATCCTCGAACGTAGTGTGGGCTACGATCCTTCGAAAACTTATACTGGCAAAACTCCGATATATTTAAGTCTTGAAAGACAAAAATAATATCATATGTGATAATAATGATAACAAAATCATCAAAAATTGGTTCAGCTTACCAGCGTATATATAGGGCTACAGTAGGGACCTGGAGAGTACTTATGTTTTTACTGCTTTTGATGCATGATCGGGCTTAGATATGCATGCAGGGTAGGTTCCCGGGACCGTGGACCATTGTGGTGTGAATCTCAAAAATTTTTAGAAAAAGATATTTTGGAGACCTATAAATATCTGGAGTTAGATATTTTCAAAAGATATTTTCCAAAACTTAACTCATAAGTTTCTCGTTTTCTCTCTACCTTCTCTCTACGTTCTCGGGGGACCGAGGCTCGATTTTTGACAATCCAACTACGAATTCTTGGTATCGGCATCGAGAGCTACGCAACCATCCAGTCAGATTTTGATTTCGACAAAGCTTGATTTTGCACGTGGATCGAGACGTCGAGTTTTGAACTCACCGAGGTTGGATTCTAGACCTGTATGTTTTATAAGGGTGCTACATGTAATCGGGTGTATTTTTACCAGTCAGATTGTTGTAGATCTGACTTTGCATAAAAATGGGTTTTTGGGTTTAAAAATCAGTGTTTTTCATCGTTTTCGATGGATGGAATTGAGTTGTGATGGTTTCTTTTGAAGCTTTATGGTAGTCTTGGGCTAGGGTTTGCATGTGGGTATCATATATGGTGTTTAAAGGCTTTGTTTTAGGGATTATACATGTTTTGGGGCTGAAAAATCAGTTTTGTTTTCCAAGAAACCGAGACTGTTGTGTGACGGATCGGTCTTTGACCGATCGATCGGTCTCGGCGATTTTAGAAAAAAATGTCATTTTTAAAATCGATGTATCTCCCTCATACAGACTAGGAATGGGGTCATTCTTGTGCTCAAATTGAAGCCCTGGAAGTCTTCTTTCCAATGACACATCTCTCACTTCAAAATTTTTTTTTGTAGAAAAAGTTATGATCAAAAGAGTGAAGGTATGTCAAGATTTCTCGAACGTTTTTCACCCGTTTTTGGCCAAATGTTTGGGAAAAGGTTATTTTTCATCCTTGTGAGCCCTTTGACCAAGTTTCTTGTTACTTGGTGTGTCGTAGGCTTGTGTTGGACATGTGTGGGTGTCGTGGGCTTGTGTGGGTCCTTTTGGTCGTGTTAGGGCCTTGGGAGTTTGTTGGTGTTTTGTTGTTTGGTGATTGGGTTTTGGTTTTCGATTGGTGTCTTGTGGTATTCAATTGATTGATTTATGGGAATTAATTGATTCAACTACTTGTGGATTCCTTTTGGAGTTTGGTTGGTTGTGATGTGGTTCGGGGGTCGTGTGGTAACCTCAAGTGTTCGTGTTGATGCCATCCTCGGGGATGATGCGTTATTGAGATGTGGGTGTTTTTTATGCGTTGAGTGTTTGGGCCCGTGGCTCCTTTCGGGAAAGGGTCTTGGGTTGTGAAACCATGAGGCTTTTGGGTTTTAGTTGGCCTTCGGGCTAGGTTTGGTTTTTATATGTGGCTATGTGCTTCTATAACGGGCTTATGCATGTTATAACTGTAGTTTATTCATGCATGGATTATGTAATGTGATTTACATGGCTTTCGATGGCGTTATGTGTAACGTGGTTTATGCTTTAGAATCCTGAGTTTTATAGGCATGTGGATGTGGAATCTGAGGAACTAATGCATGTAGTGCATGTTGCATGGGTGCAGGTTTATGTGAGTCGTGTGTGTAGCACGTGATGTAGTTATGTGAATGTAGTGATAGTACGTGGTTTTATGCATTAAATCCTAATTTAGGTTTGCATGGGTGTGAGTTGTGAATGTGTGGTTCACAACTCACATGGGTGCAGGTTTAATTGGGTTGCGGCCCGTCGGTGAGAGTTCGAGAAGACGCATTGATTGGACAGCGGTCCATCGGTAAAAGTCTGAGAAGACGCATTGTGGACGGCGGTCCGTCGGTGAAAGTCTGAGAAGACATATTGATTGGGCAGCGGTCCATCGGTGAAAGTCTGAGAAGATACATGGCTTGCATGAACTGCATTATGGGACGGATAGACCAGTTTTAAAAATTGTTTTTAAGGGTCGTGTGAATCACGATCTAAAAACCCGTTTCAACAATTTTTGAGGCTTCTGTGAGTGAGTCAAAACACGGTTTGTATCCTCGCTTTCCCATACATGTGAAAACTATTTTAAGGCTTGAAAGAGAGTCTAAACCTGCACTTTGATTTCCTAGCATGTTTTGTTTATATTGCATGCTTGTCTAGTTTCTGCTGAGCCTTGGCTCATGGTGTGGGATAAAATATTTTCAGGTATCGGTCACACAGACTGATCTGGAGGTGCTGGAGAGGGTGGAAGAGCTATAGTCTTCCTTTTTATTCTTCTATTACATGTATATGTTATAATATGTTTTCCGGTGTTAGAACAGTGTAGTATAAGCTTTTGGCGTTGGGGCCTTATGTTTTGTAAGCCGTTGGGCGTTTATATATAAAATGCATGCACGGTTTATCTTGAGAGTGTATTCTCGGTTGGGTTGTATGTATGGTAATTGTGGGTGCTCATGTGACCTGGAGTTTGGGACATGACAAAGCTACACCTCATCCATATTATCATCACCTGAAAAAGGTTTTGTACAGAAAATCCCACCCGTGAGCCGAATTCCAATAGAAATTGACAATAAAGCTGTAGAGCAGGAAATATGCAGTAATATGGAGTGGGAGCATACTCAACCACAAACAAACAAAAAGGGTTTTTCATCCAAAAACCCACAAGTTTTCCCATCTGGCTAACACAAGCCACCCAAAACGTCTTTATATCATAAAACCCAAGTTTTCATCATTCAAACCAGGTGTTGCAACACATGAAAATAACCAACCATGGTTAAGGAAAAACAGTAACCAAAAACATTGTTCTTTTAAAGAATGTACCATCGTGGAAAAAGAAGAATAGCGTCCTATGTACCGACTCCGTCACAAGGGGACAGAGGTAACAACTATAGATCCATGTCCATTATCTAAACCCCATACCTCATGGGACCGAATAGATGATCACAAGTTCTATACGGAGCACCACGACGTAAATACTAACTTTACGGGCCCAAAATTCGAGGGACAAGAGCACCCAACCGACCTTCTTTACGGGAACTACCCCGAAGGATAACAAAGGTACCTACCCTTTGCACGTTTTCAGACTTTCATCGAGGGCAACTCGTGCCAAATACCCGTCATCCTGGTACATCTAGAGAATCTTCTATAAACCGAACCGTAGCTCAACTATGAACAATATTTCACAAATATACATTATACATGTATATATAGATCCATCCATCAACATGGAGATCAACAAAACATTTTCAAAATAGTTTTACCCGTTTTCAGCAAAACGTTTCAAAACCTGAGACTCAATCCCAAAGGTGAACTCCAAACCCCCAAAACACCAAGTGTTGAGATTTCTATCAAAAATCAACATTTTTCACCATTTTCAAGAACACCCTTTGAAAATCATAAAATCACATGTCATGTGATGTATTAAACCAAGAAAAGAAAAAAACATGCTTTTTACCTATAAAACTAAGGTTTAAACATAAATATGACATTTCATACATTTTCTACCGATGAAAAGGCATACAATTACATATAACACTCTAATACAGCAGTAGGGTCAAGAATCCTACCTCGGCGAGTCAAACTCAAAGCCTCAAAATTCGAACCATGTCGGAACAGGAATCTGATCGGCCGAACACGATGCTAGCGGCGTGAATAGTAGGGATCCACAAGCTTATCGTCAAAAACTAGGCTCGGGCAGGTCAAATATGTAGAGAGAAGGCAGAGAGAATGGAAGAAATAAGCTTTTCCAAACATTCCAGGGGCTGGAACTACTTATAGACTCGGCCAAAAAGCAGTTCAGTCGACTAAAGAGGCCACTTCAGTCGATTGAAGCTCCTCAAAAAACGTGAACCGCAACAGTTCAGTCGACCAAACATCCTGATTTAGTCGACCGAACTTAAGAAAACCAGTTCAGTTGACCGAACGTAGCAGCCCAGTCGACCGAACCGCTGTGTCTCAGCCTACTATTTTTGGTTTCAGGATTTCTGCTCTAAGGTCAACCAAACAAGCCTAAACAAGGTCCGAGAAAGCGTAAAGCACATCTATACAAGCTGTTCTACAACGCCAAAGTATAAACCAAGCATCGATGATATACATAACATGAAGGAAACACGTCATCATTTATATATATAAAAAATAAAGCAATACATGGTCTCACAGCTTGACTACATGTGTTTAGATGCTTTGATAATATGTACGTGTTAGCATGTTAGGCTTGAGGATAATGTGTATATGTGAGCATAGAGGTTAGACCTAGGATTGATTAGTCTTGCCTTTGGGCGTTTGGGTTAACAAACTTGGGAGCCAAGTTAGAAACACGTTTAGCTGATGTGGTTTCTAGCAGGGAATCTGAGTAGGTTATCCAGATTAGCACATCATTCTTGTCGATTCTCCTCGGTATGTGTGGTTGTTTAGCATGAACCTATGTGGCTATGTGTTAGCATGCTGGGTGTTTAGCGTTTATGTTCATGCGATGTGCTACGTCTTATGTATTATTTTGCTTTCATATAGACGTGATGTCGGCGAGGAGAGGACGAGGCCATGGTCGAGGCCGCGGCCGCGGCCGTGGTGTTGGCCAAGGGGATATTCCTATCCCTGATGCTGGGGATGCAAATGCTCCTCTGGGACCGATGGACGCGATGGAGTTGTTGCGCGTGCTGGTTAGTTCTATCCTGCAGCTGGTTGAGACCTCTAGAGGTGAGACTGTTAGGGAGAGAGTGCCTGAGGCAAGGGCTACAGTGGCGATGCAAGTGTTTAGGCACATGGATTCGCCTACCTTTGCCGGAGATCCTGATCCTATTGTGGCGACTGAGTGGTTGGAGCTGGTGCCGCGGATCCTCGACACGTTACAGAACATGGAGGATGAGTTACGGGTTTCATTTGCCACCTTTTAGTTGAGGGACGCTGCTCATCAGTGGTGGAGATATGCCAGGACGACTGTGGGAGTCACATGGGTGGCCTTTATAGGAGTGTTTCTGGAGAAATACTTCCCGACGTCGAAGAGGGACTTGTACAGGGAAGAGTTCTACACTTTTACCTAGGGGACCATGGATGTGATGCAGTACGAGGTCAGGTTTACATGTTTATCCCGGTTTGCACCAGAATTGGCGAGTATAGACGAGCTACGATCGATTAGGTTTGAGCAGGGCTTGAGGCCGGCGATTAGGGAGCGTGTGGTCGCGATGGGACTTCGTGTGTTCACAGAGCTGGTGGAGGCAACAACGAGGGTGGAGAACACTATGATAGAGATTCGAGCTTCCAGGGAGGACCATACATCACAGGGTGGGACAGAGGCACAGATAGGTGGGCATTCTGGCAAGAGGCAGAGGTCCTCTAGTCCTAGCTTTCACCCATCTGGGTTACCACAACAGTTGTTTACACCAGCACATCAGTGGCTTCAGCTGGGAGGCTAGAGCAGAGGGAGTTGAGGTGTTATCGGTGTGGACATCTGGGGCACCGTGTGTCAAATTACCTGTAGCCGAGACAACATCAGGATTTACAATTGAGGCAGTCCCAGAGTCCCATACTGGATCAATCACTAGGGAAGAGGGCCGCCGATTTATTTTGGATGTGGTCAAACTAGACACATCCACAGGACTTGTCCCCAGAGGGAGGATACGACGAGAATGGCGGGCACACCAGAGGGTTCATTTGTACTGGATCGACAGCGATATCTAGTAGTTCAAACTTCCCGGGGAACAAATAGGGGAACTTCAGTTCAGTTGGTGCGACAACCGATAGCGTCGAGTTCTCGTGGACACGCCAGAGTGGGATTGCCTCGAGCGTATTCTCTCATTGCTTCTAGGGCACCGGTTGTGCCGAAGGATGCAAATATGCCTTCAGCGAGTATAGGTACTTCTTTAGTCTGCAGGCTTTGGGCCAGATTCTTTGTTGCATCTGTTTGGGAGTTGGTGATGGATTCCGGGGGTGGTGCGCTGTGTTGAGGTAGCGGTTAGTGATGATGTGAAGTTGGGGTGAGTTGTAGATCCCGTGTCTTTGAGATAGTTAGCCGTTGTCTAGGATGCTTGACCTTGTTTAACTATATCCTAGGAATGCTTTGGCTGACTATCTTGTATGCCTGTGTCGATTGTGATCGACGTGGTTGTGTCTTTTGACCTTGAGTTGAATTTCGGGGGCAAAAGTCCTTTAAAGGGGTAGAGTTGTAAGACCCTGACCCGTTTTCTTTTTTGGCGTTTTTAGACGCGTGTTACGTGTTTTCGTTTCAGCATGTTTTTATTGCTTTTGATGCATGGTCGGGCTCAGATTGCATGCAGGGTAGGTTTCCGGGGCCGTGGGCCGTTGTGGTGCGAATTTCAAAAAAAGATATTTTGGAGGCCTATAAATATCTGGAGTTAGATATTTTCATAGAGATATTTTCCAAAACTTCTCCAACAAGCTTCCTGTTTTCTCTGCCTTCTCTCTAACTTCTCGGGAGCCCGGGTCTCGATTTACGATGATCAGACTATCGATCCTTGTTATTAGCGTTGTGGTCTACGCGTTCATCCAGACGAAATTTTATTCCGATGAAGGTCGATTTTACACGTGGATCAAGACGTCGAGTTTTAAACTCACCAAGGTAGAATTCTAGACCTGTATGTTTTATAAGGGTGTTACGTGTAATGGGGTGTACTTTTACCGGTCAGATAACTATAGATCTAATTTTTTGTAAAAGTTAGGTTTTGGGTTTAAAATCGTGTTTTGGCAATTTTGGTGGGTGGAAACGTGTTTCGAGAGTTTTCTTTTGAGGTTTTGGTGTTAGGTTTGGACATGTGTATGTCCGAGGGTGTTGTGTGGGAGTTCAGAGGCTTTGATTCGGGGTATGGCGGCTGAACCCGTAGCTCGAAAACGGTTTCTGGGCTTGTTTTGATGGTTTTCCAGTGTGTTTTTCAGTCGTTTGGGGGCTTGGGTCAGTCGACTAAACTTCTGGGCAGTGTGATGGTGGTTCGGTGGTTGGGTTTTGGTTTCCAATTGGTGTCCTATGGTATTCAATTGATTAATTTATGGGATTAGTCGATTCAAATACCTATGGATTCCTTTTGGGGTTCGGTTGGTCGTGTGGTGGTTTGGGGGTCGTGTTGTGGCCTCGGGTGTTTCGTTTAGATGCCGTCCTTGGGTTGACGTGCATGGTTAGACTTTGGGAGTTGTGGCACAGTTGGGTGCGTGTTGGTTATGTTCGGGATGTGTAGGTCGTGGTTTGATTTTTAAGATTTGGTTCTGGTAAGAATCGGTCTGAGGAAGGTTCAGGTGTTGATCTCTGCATTAGGTGTTGGCTGTCCCTGTATGTGGACAGGCCCCGATTTGTGGATGGGTTGTTCGAGTATCGAATGACGAATGTGTGGCATGTGATATTGTGTCGGGTTACGTGATGGGTGGCGTCATGCTGTGAGGTTATATGGCTATGTGCGTTTATACCTGGTTCTGTGCATTTATAACTCTAGTTTATTTATATATGAAATATGTGGATGGATTACGTGGTTTTGGCGTCGTATGTGAAACGTCGTGGTCATACATGATCTTCTGTTTATAGATCTATGATTTGTTTTATTCTCGTATGTTGTAGGACGGATATGTGGTCTTATGTGGTCCTTGCGATCGTGAACGATTTTTATATGCATGTGTTCCATTGTATATGTGGAGGGCGAATAATGGCCCCACGGTAAATGTCCGTAAAGTTGCATATGAAGAGCGGATAATGGTCCTGCGGTAAAAGTCCGTGAAGATATTTATTGACCCTAGTCGACAAAGCATAGTGAGGCGGATAAGGGCCCTTCGGTGAAAGTCCGAGAAGATATATGAATCGTATGTGATCGATCTGTGGTTAGGGTTCGGGAGAGAGTCGATATTTATGTATACCTGTTGTTAGGGCTCGAGTGAGAGTCGTTGTTAGGGCTCAGGGGAGAGTCGGTTTATTCTGTCTGTGTTGCATTCGTGGCTCGTAGGAGTCGTGGCTTGTGGGAGTTAACCTTTGCCTTTGTGGAATACTACTATATGTATCATGGATTGCATGTATTGTATATTGAGATGAATAGACCAATTTTCTTTAAAACTGTATTAACGGCCTACGGGAGTCAAAATACTGTATTAATGGTCTGCAGGAGTCGTAATACTGAAATTGTTTTCAAGGCTCTGATGAGTCAAAAAATAGTTTTTATCCTCACTTTTCCATTGCTTGTGAAAATTGTTTATAATGGCTCTTGTGAGTTGTGATCTAAAACTGTTTTCAAACTATTCTTAAGGCTTGATAAAGAGTCTAAACCTGCACTTCGTTTTTCTAGCATGTTTTGTTCATACTGCATGGTTGTCTAGTTTCTACTGAGCCTTGGCTCACGGTGTGGGATTTGCTTTTCTTCAGGTACCGGTCACGCAGGTTGATCTGGAGATGTTGGAGAGGTGGTGGAGTTATAGTCTTCCTTTTCGTTTTTATCTATATGATGTATGCTTAATACATGTTTCTCTGCATTGGAGCCTTGTAATGTATGTCGTTTGGCGTTTATATACAATGCATGTATGTTTATTTTGAGAGTGTATTTCGGGTTGGGTGTTGTGGTTGATTGTCTATGGGTGTTTCACGTGGCCTGGAGTTCAGGGCATGACAACATGGTATCAGTGCTCTGGGTTCAAATACCTAAGAGCCGTGGGAAGAGGTTGCATCACCGTGTGAGGTTGATTACGTGTGCTTGTGTCACGCCCTAAAATCTTGGATCACGTGAAAATTCACCAAACACCAGTTTTAATAAAATAGAGTTTTATATCATCAAAATCATCTGTCGAAATAAAGGGAAAACCCAAAAGATACATCTCTCATAAATAAAAATATACAGTTCCAACATCCATATAGTATATCACCTTATGGCGTACAACAACTGCCTTCAGGATCTGGCATACCAAAGAGGAAAACTATAACAGTCTTCCGTCACCACGGGCACCACCAGAGCTACTCATGATCATCATCCACATCATCACCTGAAAATGGTTTTGTATAGAAAATCCAACCCGTGAGCCGAATCCCAATAGAAACAGACAATAAAGATGTGAAGCAAGAAATAAGCAATCCTATAGAGTGAGAGCGAACTCAACCACAAAACCCAAAAGGTTTTCTATCCAAAACCCACAAGTTTTCCCATCAAACTACACCAGTCTCCCAAAACAGTTTTATTTCATAAAACCCATGTTTTCATCCTTCAGACCAGGTGTTGTAACACATGCAAATAACCAACCATAGTTAAGGAAAAATAGTAACCAAAAACATTGTTCCCTCACGGAATGTACCATTGTGGAAAAAGAATAACAGCATCCTATGTACCGACTCCATCACAAGGGGACAGAGCTAACAACTATAGATCCATGTCCAATATCTAAACCCCATACCTCATGGGACCGAATAGATAATCACATGTTCTGTACGGAGCACCACGACGTAAATGCTAACTTTACGGGCCCGAAACCCGAGGGACAAGAGCACCCAACTGACCTTCTTTACGGGAACTACCCCGAAGGATAACAAAGGTACCTACCCTGCGCACATTTTTGGACTTTCACCGAGGGCAACTCGTGCCAAATACCCGTCATCCCGGTACATCTAGAAAATCTTCTACAAATCAAACCGTAGCTCAACTACGAAAAATATTTCACAAATATACATTATACATGTATTTATAGATTCATCCATCAACATGGAGATCAGCCAAATATTTTAAAAATATTTTTTTTCGTTTTCAACAAAACGTTTCAAAACCTGAGACTCAACCCCAAAGGTGAGCTCCAAACCCTCAAAACACCAGGTGTTGAGGTTTCTATCAAAAACCAACATTTTTCACCATTTTCAAGAACACCCTTTGAAAACCATAAAATCACATGTCATGTGATGTATTAAACCAAGAAAAGCGAAAAATATGCTTTTTACCCGTAAAACTAAGGTTTAAACATAAATATGACATTTCATACATTTTCTACCGATGAAAAGGCATACAATTACATATAACACACCCAAATACAATAGTAAGGTCTAGAATCCTACCTCGGTGAGTTAAAACTCAAAACCTCAAAATTCGAACCACGTCGGAACAGGAATCTGATCGGCCGAACACGACGCTAGCAGCGTGAATAGCAGGGATCTACAAGCTTATCCTCAAAAACTAGGCTCAGGCAGGTCAAATATGTAGAGAGAAGGCAGAGAGAATGGAAGAAATAAGATTTTCCAAACATTCCAGGGGCTGGATCTACTTATAGACTCGGCCAAAAAGCAGTTCAGTCGACTGAAGCTCTTCAAAAAATGTGAATCGCCACAGTTTGGTCGACCAAATCTCCTGGTTTAGTCGACCGAACTTAAGAAAACCAGTTTAGTTGACCAAACATAGCAGCCCAGTCAACCGAACCGCTGTGTCTCAGCCTACTATTTTTGGTTTCGGGATTTCTGCTTTAACGTCAACCAAACAAGCCTAAACACGGTCCGAGAAAGCGTAAAACACAACTATACATGCTGTTCTACAGCGCCAAAGCATAAACCATGCATCGATGATATACATAACATGAAGGAAACGTGTCGTCATTTATATATATAAAACATAATGCAATACATGGTCTCACAGCTAGACTGCATGTGTTTAGATGCTTTGATAATATGTACGTGTTAGCATGGAGGTTGGACCTAGGATTGATTAGTCTTGCCTTTGGGCGTTTGGGTTAACAAACTTGGGAGCCAAGTTAGAAACGCATTTAGCTGATGTGGTTTCTAGCACGGAATCTGAGTAGGTTATCCAGATTGACGCGTCATTCTTGTCGATTCTCCTCGGTATGTGTGGTTGTTTAGCATGAACCTATGTGGCCATGTGTTAGCATGCTAGGTGTTTAGTGTTTATGTTCATGCAATGTGCTGCGTCTTATGTATTAATTTGCTTTCATATAGACGGGACGTCGGCGAGGAGAGGACGAGGCCATGGTCGAGGCCATGGCCGTGGTGTTGGCCAAAGGGATATTCCTATCCCTGATGCTGGGGATACAAATGCTCCCATGGGACCGATGGACGCGACAGAGTTGTTGCGCGTACTGGTTAATTCTATCCAGTAGCTGGTTGAGACCTCTAGAGATGAGACTGTTAGGGAGAGAGTGCCTAAGGCAAGGGCTACAGTGGCGATGCAGGAGTTTAGGCGCATGGATCCGCCTACCTTTGCCGGAGATCCTGATCCTATTGTGGCGACTGAGTGGTTGGAGCTGGTGCCGCGGATCCTTGACACATTACAAAACATGGAGGATGAGTTTCGGGTTTCATTTGCCACCTTTTAGTTGAGAGACGCTGCTCATCAGTGGTGGAGATATGCCAGGACGACTTTAGGAGTCACATGGGCGGCCTTTATAGGAGTGTTTCTGAAGAAATACTTCCCGGCGTCAAAGAGGGACTTGTACATGGAGGAGTTCTACACTCTTACCTAGGGGACCATGGATGTGATGCAGTACAAGGCTAGTTTTACATGTTTATCCCGGTTTACACCAGAATTGGCAAGTACAGACGAGCTACGATGGATTAGGTTTGAACTGGGCATGAGGCTGGCGATCTGGGAGCGTGTGGTCGCGATGGGACTTCGTGTGTTCACAGAACTGGTGGAGGCAGTAACGAGGGTGGAGAACACTATGATAGAGATTCGAGCTTCTAGGGAGGCCCAAACATCACAGGGTCGGACAGAGGCGCAGATAGGTTGGCATTCTGGCAAGAGGCAGAGGTCCTCTAGTCCTAGCTTTCACCCATCTGGATTACCACAGCAGTTCTTTACACCAGCACCATCAGTGGCTTCAGCTGGGAGGCCAGAGCAGAGGGAGTTGAGGTGTTATCGGTGTGGACAGCCGGGGCACCGTGTGTCAGATTGCTCACAGTCGAGACAGCATTAGGATTCACAGTTGAGGCAGTCCTAGAGTCCCATAATAAATCAGACACTAAGGAAGAGGGCCGCCGATTTGTTTTGGATGTGGTCAGACTGGACACATCCACAGGACTTGTCCCCAGAGGGAGGATACGACGAGCATGGCGGGTAGAGGAACTTCCTAGGGAACAAATAGAGGAACTTCAGTTCAATTGGTGCGACAACCGATAGCGTCGAGTTCTGGTGGACACGCCAGAGCAGGATTTCCCCGAGCGTATTCCCTCATTGCTTCTAGGGCACCGGTTGTGCCGAATGATGCAGATATGCCTTCAGCGAGTAGAGGTACTTCATGAGTCTACAGGCTTTGGGCCAGATTCTTTGTTGCATCTATTTGGGAGTTGGTGATGGATTCCGGGGGTGGTGCGCTGTGTTGAGGCAGCGGTTAGTGATGATGTGAGGTTGGGGTGAGTTGTAGATCCCGTATCTTTGAGATAGTTAGCCGTTGTCTAGGATGCTTGACCTTGTTTGACTATATCTTAGGAATGCTTTGGCTGACCATCTCGTATGCCTGTGTCGATTGTGATCGACGTGGTTGTTTCTTTTGACCTTGAGTTGAATTTCGGGGGCAAAATTCCTTTAAGGGGGGTAGAGTTTTGAGACCCTGACCCGTTTTCTTTTTTGGCATTTTTGGACGCGTGTTACGTGTTTTCGTTTGAGCATGCGGGGTAGGTTCTCGGGCCCGTGGGCCGTTGTGGTGCGAATTTCAAAAAATTTCAAAATAGATATTTTAGAGGCCTATAAATATATGGAGTTAGATATTTGCATAGAAATATTTTCCAAAACTTCTCCAACAAGCTTCCTGTTTTCTCTCTACCTTCTGTCTAACTTCTCGGGGGCCCAGGTCTCGATTTACGATGATCAGACTATCGATCCTTGTTATTAGCGTTGTGGTCTACGCGTTCATCCTGATAAAATTTTATTTCGACGAAGGTAATGCGGTGTACTTTTACCGGTCGGATAGCTATTGATCTGATTTTCTGTAAAAGTTAGGTGTTGGGTTTAAAATCGTGTTTTGGAAATTTTGGTGGGTGGAATCATGTTTCGAGAGTTTTCTTTTGAGGTTTTGGTGTTAGGTTTGGACATGTGTATGTCCGTGGGTGTTGTGTGGGAGTTCAGAGGCTTTGATTCGGGGTTTGGTGGCTGAACCCGTAGCTCAAAAATGGTTTCTGGGCTTGTTCAGTCGACTGAACTCATAGTTTTAGTCCACTAGATCATAGTTCTTGGCGTTCAATCGACTAAACCGTGAAGGTCAGTCGACTGAACCGTGAGTTGAGGCATTTTGGTGGTTTTTCAATGTGTTTTTCAGTCGTCTGGGGGCTTGGGTCAGTCGACTGAACTTCTGAGCAGTGTGATGGTGGTTCGGTGGTTGGGTTTTGGTTTTCGATTGGTGTCCTATGGTATTCAATTGATTAATTTATGGGATTAGTCGATTCAAATACCTATGGATTCCTTTTGGGGTTCGGTTGGTCGTGTGGTGGTTTGGGGGTCGTGTTGTGGCCTCGGGTGTTTCGTTTAGATGCCGTCCTTGGGTTGACGTGCATGGTTAGACTTTGGGAGTTGTGGCACGGTTGGGTGCGTGTTGGTTATGTTCGTGACGTGTAGGTCCGTGGTTCGATTTTTAAGATTTGGTTCTGGTATGAATCGGTCTGAGGAAGGTTCTGGTGTTGATCTCTGCGTTAGGTGTTGGCTGTCCCTATATGTGGACGGGTCCCGATTTGTGGATTAGTCATTCGAGTATCGAATGACGAATGTGTGGCATGTGATGTCGTGTCGGGTTACGTGATGGGTGGCGTCATGCTGTGAGGTTATATGGCTATGTGCGTTTATACCTGGTTATGTGCATTTATAACTCTAATTTATTTATGTATGAAATATGTGGGTGGATTACGTGGTTTTGGCGTCGTATGTGAAATGTCGTGGTCATACGTGATCTTCTGTTTATAGAACTATGATTAGTTTTATTCTCGTATGTTGTAGGACGGATATGTGGTCTTATGTGGTCCTTGTGATCGTGAACGGTTTTTATATGCATGTGTTGCATTGTATATGTGGAGGGCGGATAATGGCCCCATAGTAAAAATCCGTAAAGTTACATATGAAGAGCGGATAATGGTCCTACGGTGAAAGTTTGTGAAGATATTTGTTGACCCTGGTCGATAAAGCATAGTGAGGCGGATAAGGGCCCTTCGGTGAAAGTCCGAGAAGATATATGAATCGTATGTGATTGATCTGTGGTTAGGGCTCGAGAGAGAGTCGATGTTTGTGTATACCTGTTGTTAGTGCTCGAGTGAGAGTCGTTGTTAGGGCTCAGGGGAGAGTCGGTTTATTCTGTCTGTGTTGCATCCGTGGCCCGTAGGAGTCGTGGCTCGTGGGAGTTGACCTTTGCCTGTGTGGCATACTACTATATGTATCATGGATTGCATGTATTGCATATTGGGACGGATAGACCAATTTTTTTAAAAACTGTATTAACAGCCTGCGGGAGTTGTAATACTGGAATTGTTTTCAAGGCTCTGATGAGTCAAAAAATAGTTTTTATCCCCGCTTTTCCATTGCTTGTGAAAATTGTTTTTAATGGCTCTTATGAGTCGTGATCTAAAATCATTTTCAAACTGTTCTTAAGGCTTGAAAAAGAGTCTAAACCTGCACTTCGCTTTTGTATCATGTTTTGTTTATACTGCATGCTTGTCTAGTTTTTGTTGAGCCTTGGCTCACGGTGTGGGATTTGCTTTTCTTCAGGTATCGGTCACGCAGGTTGATCTGGAGGTGCTAGAGAGGTGAAGGAGTTATAGTCTTCCTTATTGTTTCTATCTGTATCATGTATGCTTAACGCATGTTTCTCTGCGTTGGAGCATTGTAATGTATGTCGTTTAGCGTTTATATACAATGCATGTATGTTTATTTTAAGTGTATTCTCGGGCTAGGTGTTGTGGTTGATTATTTATGGGTGTTTTACATGGCCCGGAGTTCGGGGCGTGACATATACACAAGGTATGCAACTCATATCAATGAAATATTCAACAATAATCATAGATCCTACCTCTTTGATGGTTAAACCACAAGATTCAAGGCTCTAACACGCTCCAACACCACAAATCACCAACCGATGGATGGAAATGGAGCCTCCAACGCATGTCACAACCTCCCGACGATATAGAACCAAGGGAAAGCAAGACGAATCCAATAATGGAGGATGAGAAGGAGCCCAAGGAAGCTCTAGAGGGTTTCCTAGGGTTTGTATTCGATCTTTGAGAGGGAAAGGAGTGAAGAGAATTAAAAAAAAGGCTTAACCCAAGGATTTTTAAAAACTCTCTGCCGATAGTTCGCTCAAGGGAACCCATAATTGCTCGAGTGGTCACTGCTGTGTGTAACTCCGAAGAAAGAATATATATAGGGTTTGAATTTTAAGCTAAACACTTCAAAACTCACCCAAACAACGTACAATAATTATTCTCATGCGTTACCAAGCATATAATTATTATCTTTAATAATTATCATTATCATGATTAAATTTTTATTCTTTTACACATTTAAACACTTAACTATTTTTCACCCAAAATATCACAACAAGGTTTAATTAATCTTTACAAATTAAAAGGGACCGGGTTCCTACACTTCTCATCACTTTTTGAGCCTTTTCCGTCACTGCTTTTAGGTCTAAAATGATGTATATGAAATTATTATTCAGCTATCCCGTGATGTCTATATATAGGAACAACTCACACCCTAAGGTTGAAGAGTTTTATGCCACTTAAAAATCTCTGGCCCATTAGGACGCACTTGCAGTCCGTCCGAACTCTTTTCTTTCTATCTCGATCCGTTCAAACAGCCATGTTTCCATCGAATGTAAATCATTCTGGTTAAAATCCATCCTGAAGCCTGTATTTTCATCCGAAAATACAGGCTTCAGGATGGATTTTAACCAGAATCAGCCTGTATTTTCATCCTGTATTTTAACCAAAATACAGGCTTCAGCCTGTATTTTCATCCTAAATTGATGCCTCAAAAGTTTACATTCCAATATTTCCAATCTCATATCAAAATTCCTTTGTAGAAAAGGTTATTACCAAAATGGTGACGGTATGTCAGTTTTCTTCATATGTTTTTTGCATATTTTTTGCTGAACTTCTTTTGAAACATTATTTTCTTCACCAAATTCCTTGCACTTTTTGATATATGTATAAATTATCACTCTTGAGTCTCATGGTGTTGGGCCTATGGGCCCCAAGATGTAATCGGAATAACATTGGTTTGACCCTTTGGCTTCACGTTGGAATTGACTTTTGACTGCTTTTGATCCATTTTAAGCTCGGCTCTCTACCATCTTGCCACAATTTGTGCTAACACTGAAATACTAATAAAACATATTAATAAACAAAAAATTGAGGCAAAACTAATGCAATTTTCAATATTTGATTTACAGTTTTACACAACGATCACACCTGCAACTTACCCTTTGCTAGTCCTTGAGCAAAGAAAAAATAAAAGACAATTAAATTAATCTAACTAAAATCTATTTTTGTATGATACACGATTGTACTTAGTATGTGTAATAAGTCTTTAAACCCCTAAGTTACTCTTAGTGGACGAGTTGTAGTCTCGTGAGGGTTTTTAGATATGATACCCACAAACATCAACCACATGCATTTTAATTTAAACCAAAACTATGAATTTTCTACCCCCGACAATCAATTTGTACAATTTTTCGGTTACTTCCATATTTACAAACAACTTTCCTGTTGGAGGTAAACTGCCAAGATCATTGATTTGAATACGATTTTTGCGATAAAATATTACTGAACGGGCAATCGCCAAAATAGGCTCCAGTTTAAAAATTTTTGATGTCGGACGATCAAAATAAAAATCGTACTCCCAAAGTTAGATTCGAGATTATACCTTTCGAAATATGGTAGAATGATTTCAGTTACTTCAACAACTACGAATCTGAATCCTTCGAGTTGAAGCCCCAATAAAGCCTTTTACTGTATTCCCGATGCGTATCACGAATGTAGGGTGGGTTATGATCCTTCATGAACTAAAACTTGCTAAACTAATCAAATTTAGGTTTATGTGAAAACCCTAGTCTTGAAAGACGACTTATGATTAGGGTTTAGCATAACCACCTTGTTATAAACAGGCAACCCAAGAGGGGGGGGAGAATTGGGTTTCTTTTTTTATCAATGGAGAATTTAAAAATCTTTTCAGAAAAACCTTTTAATATCGCACTAAATCTAGATATGCAATTTATGAAATTACTGCAAAAATTAAA
>JAULJZ010015269.1:0-16125 GCA_032270985.1 Heliamphora pulchella | reverse complement strand
TTACTTATAATATTAGTTTAAGTGTTCTTTTATTTTCTTAGTTTTGTTCTAATATTCTAGCATTTATTTTTCTTTCTCATTTTTTTTCTATTTTTCTTTTAAGCACTAGTTTAATATTCTGATTTTCATTTCATTTATTTTCTTTTTCTTTCCTTTTCATTACAATTCATATTTTTAGCATTTTATTTTCTTTTGATGTAACATTTTATTTTCTTTTATCATCAACTTTATTTTTCCTCATAATACCTTATCTCTTTTCCTTTAAGTATTCTATTTTTTTTCTTTAAATATTAATACTTCATTTTATTTTTTTTAGCTTAATATTCATTTTCTAGCTTATACTTTTTTTTCTTTCAATATTAGTGTAATTTTCTTTTCTTATCTTTTATTTTTTTATTAACTTTAATAAAATTCTATTTAGCATTTCTCTTTTTGTGATTTTAGCATTCATCTCTCTTACAAAAAAATTTCATTTTCTTTTCCTATTATTCATTTTTATCTTTCTTTTCTTTTATTTTGTTAAACCAAAAATCACAAAAAAATATCATAATTTTCTCTTCAAAGGAAAATTCTATTTTTCTTTTCATCTCTTTTATTTTTCTCCATTTTCTTCTATTTTCTCTTAAAAATATAAGATATTAAATCTTTTTTAAAATTTTCCTCCATTAACTTAATTTGTTTTCCATAATATTTGTCTTTTCTTTTCTTTTTATTTACCACAAAAAGGCGCAAAACAAATAAAAATACTTTTATGTTAGTTAATGTTCTTCTTATTTTTCTTATTTTAATCTTTCAAGTTAATAGTGTAATTTTCTCCTCTAACAATAATTAAAAATTTATTTGTTTATTTCATTTTTATTAATTTTCTTTTCTTTTGTTTTGTTCCAAAAAAAAAAAAATGTAAACAATAAGATTTTTTTTAGTGGTTTAAATAAGCATTTTTCAACATTTTATTTTGACTTACAAATTTTCTTTTATTTATTTCTTCTTCAAATTAGAGTTTTAAATATTTGCTTGTTAATACATAAAATATTTGTTATTAGATTTTATTGTTTTGGTTAGTATTTAACATAAGATTTGTACATACTTTTAGATAATTCAACAATATACAATTATACATATTAGTTTAGGGTATAATTACTTTATGTCAAAATTGTGGAGTTCATTTTTGTGCAATCCAAATTAGATAATTTTAACAACTTAACATGTTTATTCTTTTAATTAAAACATGCTAGTTTAGGTTGTTTAAACAATATTGCATGTGGGTATGTGTTTCATGTATCATTTAGACAGAAATTATACACCTTAAGATTTAGAATTTTTCTTTTGACACTTATTTGTTTTGGAGTATTATGTACATATTTTATGTATTTTTTATACTTGATTTTGAATGTTCTCTCTTCACCCCTATTTTTTTTATTTGCATGCATTTGAGAAATCATATTAAAGAACAACTGATGATTAGTAGAGGCCAACCTTACGGTTGGGCGAACGGGTTATTTAACACTTTCCCAGATTCGTACCTTAGGCCCCAAATCCTTTTTCTCTGGTTAACGTTTTCAAGATCAGTAGTCATTTTTGTTTTTCTTAGTTTTTCTCAAAAACTAAGTGACGACTCCATTTTCAACAAAAGAGGTTTTCAAAATTTGAATTTCAAGATATTTAAAATATTTTTGAAAACATCTTTGAATTCTCTCATTTTTAACTCCCAAATCCCAAAGCTACACCAACACGCAGGTTTTAATTGTATCGCCTAAAAACTAGTGATGGAGACTGCAGGATTTATCTATGAATAAATTTTCTCTCCCACTTAAATTTTTAAAATATTTTTTAGGATTATAAAAATTCGTTTAATTAAAATAAATTTATTAATTTTAAAAAACATACGATATGAAAGAATTAAACATTTTTCTATGTACACGATTTTAAATATTCTGATTTCTCAAATCAACTTTTCGTGTTTTAATGCATAACAAATAAAATTTGATAAATGCACAGTTTTTCTTTCAGTTTTTCAGCTAAGATAGTGATTAAAAATATTTATTTATTTTATTTTTTGTTTCATATTTTTTGAAAAATAATAATTTATTTAGATTAAATATTTTTTTATTTAATTAATTCAAAATTTGAAATTAATTTTCACGTTTTTTCAGATATCTAATTTTATAAAAAAAATCATCTTAAACGTGATATTTTGTAAAAAAATAAAATATTTAAATTTTTTTAATTAAAAATTTTAATTCAAAAAAATTAAATTTATTTTTCATTACAAAATATTTTAATTAAAATCGAATCTCTTGAATTAGTTAATCAACAGGATAAATAAAACAGATATACATCATCCACGCAGATAATATGAATATATATATGCACGATATGTATATATATCTCGATTTTATGATCAAAGCGAAATACAGAAGCGTTTTAATCTCCTGTTGAAGATAAGCTATAATAATTCATGTTCGAACCAATTTTTTGTATTTCGATTGCATCAGGTTTCTCTTATACACTCTGATATACAAATATATCACACGAGGATCAAAAAAACCCCGAACCAGTCGAACCACCACCGACGTCGCCCCTAGTAGCCTACATCAGGCAGCTTTTGCCCCCTCCTCCGTCCTTCAATTTCGACGTTTTTTATACTGAAAAAATAGCTTTTGAAAAGTAGTATTTTTTTGTCAAAAAATCAGTTTAAAAACTGCTCGAAAAATTGTCAAAAAATAGCCCCGAAAGCCGCCGCTGCCCCAAATAGCCCCCGATTTGGGCTTTTTTTGGTGGTATTTTTCCTCCCGCTTTTCCTGAAAAAATAGCACAAATATCCAGCAACATAATGTTTCGAAAAACACCTCAAAAATAGTCCGAAAAAGTCCCAAAAAATAACCCCGAACAGTGCCGCCGCTGGCCACTATTGCCGCTTCTTTTTACACTGTTTTGGCCTAGTTTTTAAATAATTTTTGGATAGTATTTTAAGGTATGTTTATTGCTATTTTATGCATAGAAAATTGCTCAAAAAATAGTCCCAAAAATGACCCGAAAAATCAATAAAATCGGCTCTAAACTGCCGCCGGCAAAGCTACCAATGGTGGGATGTTTTTGTTAATTTTTTATGTTATTTTTGACTTATTTTTGCTTTTGTTTTTAATGCATAAATACTGCAGAAACTCACCGAAAAAATAATTTTAAAACCGTTAAAAAATTATCGCGATTCGTGGCGCGTAAAAATTCGAAACCACTGCCGGTGCCGCCGCCTGCTCTTCGTATTCTTGGATATTCAACCTGTTTCTTAAAAAATCTAAACAGATGATCAAAACTTATCTCTCAAAGGCTCATATTTGATTATAGAAAAAACATAATCTATCACGATCAACCATCGTGATTAAAAAATAAATAATAATCATCATTCAAACCATTCAATCAAACATAATAAACAGATGATCATAAAATTGAGGTTAGAATACTTGCAAAACAAAGTTAGCATAGTTCTAAAACTACCCGGCCCTAATAAATCGTAAATAAAAAATAACACGGCTCCGATACCAATTGTTGAAAGCAAAACTGTCAAAATTATTATTTTTGTAAACAATTTTTTGATAAAAAAATAACTGGACGGGCAATTATCGCTCCAAATAAAATTTTTAACGTAGAACGATCAAAATAAAAACCCGTGCAACCATAGTTAATTTAGAAGAATATATTTTTTCGGTCGATTCTTCAACTATGATTTTGATTCCGAGTTAAAACTCCCGTCGGACCTTTTATTGTATTCACTTATGCGATTTTCGAATATAGTGTGGTTTATAATTTATCGAGAACTTATACCGGTAGAATCAGAACAGTTTTAGTCTAGAAGACAAGTTATGAATTTGGTTTAGTCAATCCGCATATTTATAGGACTACAGTAGGGACCTGTGGAGTAATTATGAATTAAACTTTTAGTGTGACATAGATACCCATCAAGCGGTTTCTATAATTAAGAAAACTTCACAGCGATATCTGTAATTATAAAAATCTTATAACGATTTCTGTAATTTTCATAAAATACTAAATTACAGTTCACACCACTAAAGAACTATAATTATACTATGACTCATAATCTCAAGACCTTTTTGCATTGAGTTTCTATTATTAAATGCTTAACTCATCTCTCCACGTTAATATTCTTGATACCTGCAATTAAATTTAATTACTCACAATTTAATTTAATTGGCATCTTTAAATTTTTTAAGCCCTTCTGTTTAACTTATTTGACCGTCGACTAGTCAAATTTCCCTACAAGATTTGACCCGGCCAAAACTTATAAAATTCCTTAAGAGGGTATCGTCAATCCCGATCATTCGAGACGTGAATTCCATCAATAATTAATTTCATCACATAAATAATACCACTATCCAACTTATCGGGAATATAAATACATATAAGATCTCACCTTCTAATGAATCAAAATAACGAATATTAAATATACTCAAATCAATAATTTTTTCAGGATTAAGAGCATAAGCACTCTCATAATAACCTTGGGATGTAAATTAATTTATGTAATCTGTATAAAATTAATTACCCCAATTGGTCATGTTCAATACACACAAAGTGTACTAGCACAGAGAGTTGGAACAATAGACGACGCTATTATTTGTTTTTTGTAATCAAGACAGGCCTACTAAAATTCCGCGTTATAATCGTACCGATGGTATGTCCATTTTCATCTAAATGTGAATAAATACTTATATTCTATAAGAACCTAAAATATGGTATTTTGTGTGCAAGCCGTACTCTACACACCATAATAAATATTTGTATAGAATAAATGACATTCATGCATAATATTAAAGAAATGATATCACATACATTGCTCATTAAGATTTTCATAAAATAAAAAATTAATTTTATTAAAATTAAATTAAATATTAAAAATAAAGTTTTTAGTATACAATCCTAACAAGTCATTGGATGTCGGGTCAGAGAGCTCAGCCAGAGACAGGACAAAGAGAGAGGGGTTAGAAGATGTGGCGATCAGAATGAGGGGGTGGACGAGGTTGGAATAAGGGAGAGGGCAGTTGGTGCGAGGCACGGTAATGAACTTCATCATCTCGTCCAGCCTAAAGTAGGGGATGGAGACAAAGGCACCAGTGTGGAGGGCATAGAGGATTTAGAGGAACACATGGCGGTGCTCTTCCTTGTGGCCCATGGGGAACACATTTTTTTGCAGGACAATATCGGCGAACCAAAGAGGCTCGGTGAGATCGCTATAGCGGGCAAAGGTGGCCCCAGGGGTGGCGCGATCCTCGGAGACGACAAAGGCCATGTCGGTGGCGGTGACTGGATCGGGGATGGTGGGAAGACTGTTGGCAGCCTCGTCGTCCTCGGCCCACACCTTTTGATTTGGCTCAAACAACTTACAATGGATATACTTGTGGTGGAAGACTTTTGTTCGAGCCTTAAAGATGTGGGCGCTCTTATAAGCCTTATTACGGATTTCTTTGAGCTCACTGAGCTGAAACTTTTGGTGGGTGCCAGCGTTAGCCATATAAAAGTTATAAGATTTGATGGCCCAATAAGCTCGGTGCTCTAACTCTACCAGAAGATGACATGCTTTCCCAAAAACTTAACGATAAGGAGACATGCCTATGGGGGTCTTGAAGGTGGTGCGATAGGCCCAAAGGGCATCGTCCAACATATTAGACCAATCTTTCTATCAGAACGAATGGTCTTTGTTAGAATATTTTTGATTTCCCTATTAGATATCTCAACCTGACTACTAGTCTACGGATGATAAGGGTGGCTACCTTTTGAGTGATGAAATAGTGGCGAAGCAAGGCTAAAAAGTACTTATTGAGGAAGTGTGTACCACCGTCACTGATGATAGCTCGTGGGAAACCAAATCGACTAAAGATATTAGACTGAAGGAACTTGACCACGACTTTGTGGTCATTTGATTTAGTTGCACAGCTTCGACCCATTTGGAGACATAGTCCACCGCTACTAAGATGTATTCGTAGCCATGTGACGGTAGGAATGGTCCCATAAAGTCGATGCCCCAAACGTCGAAGAGTTTGATAATGAGAATGGGGTTTGAGGGGATCATGTCTCGAGAAGATATCTTGCCAGTTTGTTGGCAACAAAGGCAGGCTCAACAGAACTCGTGGGAAACTTTGAAAAGAGTAAGCCAGAAGAAACCAGACTAGAGAACTTTGGCTGCCATCTTCTTGCTACTGAAGTGTACTCCACAGGCAAGAGAGTGACAAAAAGTCAGAATGCTGGCCACCTCAGATTTGGGGACACATCTACGAATCACTTGGTTAGAGAAATATTTGAAAAGTTCCAGATTTTCCCAAAAATAGTACATAATCTAGGAGAAGAATCGTTCCTTATCGAATTTGGACCAGTGACAGGAAAGGTGTCCGATTGCCAAATAGTTGACAATGTCAGCATACCATGGGAGCTAGGTGCCAGTGACTGCGAAGAGTTGCTCGTCCGGGAACGAGTCTCATAAAGGAATGGAGTCACAAGATGGGGCAACTATAAGGCGGGAGAGGTGGTCAACAATGAAATTCTCGATTCTCTTTTTATCTCAGATCTCTAGATCAAATTCTTGTAAAAGAAGAATCCAGCAGATGAGTCGGGGCTTAGTGTTCTTTTTGGATAGCAAGTGTCAGATGGCAGCATGATTTGTGTAAATGATGACTTTCGAGCCTAAGAGGTAGGACCTAAACTTGTCAAGTGCAAAGACTACGACAAGTAATTCCTTCTCGATAGTGGTATAATTCAACTATGCATCAGTGAGGGTCTTATTGGCATGGTAGATAGCATGAGGGAGACGGTTGACACGTTGACCTAAGACAGCTCCTACAATTAGGTGACTGCATGATGGGTGGAGTGGATAAGGAGTCTTAGAGCTGCTCAAAGGCTCGAAGGCAAGACTTGTCGAAGATGAAAGGTGCGTCCTTCGTGAGAAGATCGCATAACGGTTTGGAATTCTTAGATAAATCCTTTATGAACCTACGGTAGAAACTTGCATATCCTAAGAAGGAATGTACCCATCGAACCGAAGCTGGGGGAGGAAGTTTGGATATGAGGTCAATTTTTGCTTTGTCAACTTCGATCACCCTTTTTGACACGATGTGCCCCAGCACGACTCCTTATTGAAAAATGAAATGGCTCTCTTCCCAACTAAGCACAAGTTTTGTCTTTATGCATCATTTGAGTACTTTTGTCAGCTTTTGGAGACAATCTTCAAACAAGGACCTGAATACTGAGAAGTCATCCATGAAGACTTCTATAAATTTCTCGACCATATCAGAGAAGATGGCCATCGTGCACCTTTAAAAGGTTGCTGGTGCGTTACATAAACCAAATGACATGTGTCGATTGGCAAAGGTGCCAAATGGACAGGTGAAGGTCGTCTTCTTCTGGTGCTCGAGGTAGACGGGCACCTAGTTATACTCGAAGTAACCATCTAGGAAGCAAAAACAACTTTGACCTGCTAGACACTTTAGAATCTAGTCAATGAAGGGCAGCAGGAAGTGGTCTTTTCTAATGGCAGCATTTAACTTACGATAGTCAATACACACTCGCCAACCTGTCATGGTGCGAGTGCGTATCAACTCTCCCTTTTCATTTTGTAGGACAGTGAGCTTGGATTTCTTAGGGACAACTTGGGTTGGGCTTACCTACTTATTGTCAGAGATGGGGTAAATGATACCTACATCTAACAGTTTCACTACCTCCCTAAGAACAATCTCTTTCATATTCGGATTGAGTCTTTGTTGCATTTCACGGGTAGGTTTCGCGTCATCCTCAAAGTGGATGCGATGCATGCAAACAGAAGGGTCAACTCCTTTCAAATCGGCAACTGACCACCCTATGGCTCCTCTGTGATTTTTCAAAACCTCCACGAGTTAACTCTCCTAGTTGGGAGTCAAATCAAAGGCAATGATGGCAGGTAAAATGCTATTGGGCCCTAAGAATACGTATTTGAATGAAGCCATGAGTGGTTGTATCTCAAGGTCTGGTGGTGAATCTAAAGAGAATATAGCAGGGATAGAGGATAAAGGTAAATCGAGACCTCCACGATGGAGTGTCGAGATAGCTAGCGAACTTGAGTAGGGGATTGACCTCACTAAATGACTGCTCGACATCGAGAATGTCAGCTCCAAAGTGTGCAGAACACGTCTCTAAAGGGTTGTCACTAAATATGAGGGGCACCGCTAATTCAGCAGCTTCCTCGATCACATCGACTTTGAAGCAGCCGGAGTGCTGAGGGGGCTTCTAAAAGGCATGGAATATGTTCAAGCGCAACTTCATATTTCTGAATGAAACATCCATCACTCCCGTTCAGAAATTTATACATGCATTGGACGTAGCCAAGAAAGGTTTACCGAGGTTAACGAGTGTCTGTCGTCTAAGCTGTAGGTCAGGCTCGGTGTCGAGGACAATGAAGTCGATAGGAAAAAGAAACTTGTCAACTTAAATAAGCACGTCCTCAATGATTCCACGATGTACTTTAATGGATCGATTGGCTAATTGAAGCATAATCAGTGTCGATTTGAGCTCGCCTAACCCAAACTACTCATGCACTGAGTAGGGAAGAAGGTTGACACTAGCTCCTAGGTCGAGAAGGGCACAGTTAATCGAGTGATCGCCAATGACACATGAGATGGTAGGAGTCCCCGAATCTTTGAGTTTAGGAATTGTGTCGTGTCCTATGACAGCGCTAACCTACTCGGTGAGGAAAATATTCTTCGGAATGTTGGTTATTGACTTACGCATTTGGGTACAGAGATCTTTCAAGAATTTGGCATAAGAGGGAACCTGCTTTATGGCATCTAGGAGTGGGAGATTGATCTTGACTTGCTTAAAGAGATCAAGCATGCCTTCGATTGCGGCTCCCCTTTTTTCGAAAGGTGGCGGCCTATCGAGGCGCGTAGGAAAAGGAGCATAGGGCTCCAATGGAGGAAGAACAGGAGCCATTAGTGGCTCGGGGGAAGCTGTAGGAGGAGGCAAAGATGTGTCAGCACGTGCTAACGGCATGTGAGATGAAGAAGAAGGGTCGATCTTGGAGCCATTAGATGGCTCCGGGTCACGAAGGACTGTGGGTGGTATAGGCTTCTCGGGATAAGTCTCAAGCTCTCGTCCATTCTTCAAGGTGATAACCATTTGTGCATGCTCGTGGAAGCCACTACTAGAAGCTAGCTGACTTTCTACGGCAAACTAACCTTTAGGATTGGTCACTGGTAGACTTGGGAGTTTACCATCCTCACGGCAGCTAATGGCATTAGCTAGCTGACCTACTTGTGTCTCGAGCTTCGTAATAGACTGTGAAGGAGAACTTAAAATTTGAGTTCTCGTATCTAGTTCTTGCAAGGCTTTTAACACCTTGTCCTTAAATGCAGTGCTCCGAAGAGGTGAAGGGGGTGCAGTTTGATGGATAAGAGGTGGGTAGGCTGACTGACTGTAACCTAGAGGAAAGGCTGGTCTCGATGGTGGTGCTGGCATGTTACCATGATTGGGTTGACGCCAGGAGAAGTTTAGATGATTTCTCTAGCCAAGGTTATAGGTATTGGAGAAAGGATCATTACCTGGACATGAGAAACCTTGGGTTGCATTTACTTTCTCTTGCATAAACTCAGGCACACAATGCACATGGACCTAAAAAGGCAAGAGGTGGTGCAACAGGTGCTGCGGCTGAACCATTAGACAGGAGTTGACTCAGGGTTTGTGTCAGGGTAGCAACTAGGTCAGTAGATTGTGCAATCTCATATATGCCTCAGGATTTTGAGGTGGAGGAGGCTATGGACCTATCAGTCCGAGAGGCAGAGGCTTGGTGTTGAGAGTTCTCACTCAAACTCTCAAAAAGAGTCCAGGCATCATTCTTGTTCTTTAGCACGAAGGTTCCACCACAAGAAGCGTCAATAAACTTACGGTGTTGAGGAGTGAACTCGTCATAGAAGCACTGGACTAGCTGCCATTTGGGCACCTAATGATGAGGACAAGTTCTAATAAAATCCTTAAGGTGTTCCCAAGTTTTACAAAAGGTTTCGTCGTCGAGTTGAGTGAAACTCGTGATGGCGCGTCTGATTTGGTTAGTCTTACCTATATAGGAAAACATTTTTTTAAGAATTTCTGTTGAAGTTTAGCCCACGTGGTGATAGTGTTCGGTTCTAGAACATTAAGTCAGTGTTTAGCTTTATCTTTAAGGAAGAACAGGAACAGTTTCATTTTAAGAGCCTTATCAAAAGATTTACTGATTTTGACTGTTGAGAAAATCTTAAGGAATTTGTCTATATGCTTATATGGGTCCTCATTACTAAATTCACAAAAAGATGGGAGCATTTCAATGATATTGGATTTGATTTCGTAGCGCGTGACTCCAACTACAAGGGACTAGAGACAGGAAGGTGACGCATACTTTGAAGGAGTGAAGTACTTGATCAAAGATTTGACCTGAGGGTCTTTTTGCCGTTGGTCTGCCATGGTAGTGAGTGCAGTGTGTGACGTAAGTCAAACTCGTTGGGCCGTTCGAAAAGCGCATTTAATTTTAAGGTCAAAGGGAGCTAAAATTGGACAAGTAGATCGGCGGTTGAGCATGCACAAAAACAAATACTAGGGAATGGGCTACAAGCCCCCTAAATCTAGTTTTCTCAAATTTAAAGCAAAATCAAAAATTTAAAACTCACAGTGCGTAGACAGAGATGATCCTCTAGCTTGTCTTTGCGCCTATTCGTTCCAAACTCCTATTGTCGTCAATCTTCGAAAAACCTAAAAAAGAAAGAATTGAAACTCACTGTAGTATTATAAGAACTAGAAAATCAGAAACAAGAATATTTAATGAATAAAACATAGCCGTAATTAAATCCTCGGCAACGGCGCCAAAAATTAGTTCGTGTCGTGCCGTACAAAAACTATTTACTTAAAAATTTTATTTGACAACTAACTTGTAGGATAGTGGCTAAAGTCTGGATATCGTTCTCAGGAATTTAATGCGATTACGATTTATTTAAAAATACTTTATTAATGATTTCCTTTAAGAAAAATGGAGTTTGATTTGGATTATAATTCTAATTAAAGTAAAAAACTAAGAAATCGGAATTTTTTAGAATTTAAGTGAGAAAAAGGTTCGTAAGAGTTAGAATTCTCCCTAACCAGTAATTCTTAGTTTCAATCAAACTCTAGTTTATCTTTAATTGATTCAATTCAATTCTATCGTCACTACAGGACCGATGGGGATTATCAAGAGGATAAGCTCGAATTCAAATCGGACATACTCTATTTAAGTTTTTGGTACGGATCGTTCGGAGTACGACCGATACTAACAAAGTATAAAATATCTCACGCTTGAATATCGAGACATAAATATAACAGTTGTATAATCTCGTTTTTACAATCACAGAAAATAAAAATGAAGCTAGATATTTAAATTAAAAACTTGTTGATCAAGAGTCAACGTCTTAAATCACACAACGAACTGAATCCAAAATAAAGAATAAACAATCGAATTTGAACTACTCTTAAAAATACTGACTAAGAATTCATCATCCCTTATGAACAGAAAAAGTTTAGCCGTTCATGTTGTGACTAAAAAGCATAAAAGGTTGAAGAAAAATAGAGCATCGAGCCTCTATCTTCGACTTCTTGAAACGTCCCGAGCCTTCCAAATTGACCGCCTCATGTCCCGTAGCCACTCGCATTCCAAAACCAGAGATAACCATATGAGGAACCCAGTTGGTCTATTTATAATTGATCATCCTGTCCAAAGTTGCAGACTTCAAATAAAACATTGATTGCGCACCCCGTTCGGACGCTGCTCATTCCGTCTGGACGATTTTCTTTCTGGAATGGTTTTATTCGGACGCTTGTTCGGACGTTTTCTTCACAGTAACATCTCCGTTCGAACGCGGACAAAGTTCCGCTGGGCACAAAACTTTTTGTACCAATCCCGTCTGAATGCAGATATGGTCCGTCTGAACGAATCTTTTGCAAAAATTCCCATTTTGTCCCCTAACTCATTTTTGTCCTGTTTTACATAATTTTCTACTCCAAGTCACTCTCTTTGATGTTGTCAACAAAAATAGTACAAAATAATTTATTAAACACTATTTCGAAACTTAACATAATGTATTTTGTAGAATAGAATCGACACTTTTATATACCGATCAGTATGTCTCTTGATTCTATTTGTACATCCATTTATGTGTATATTTTTATAGAACTAAAACAAAAATGTAAAATGACAAGTAGAGGTCAACTTGTGGTTAGGCAAGAAATAGTGCCTAATATTCAATTTGGACAATTAGAAGCTTTGATTTGTTATCATCAAAATAGGTTGAAACCTAGGTAGGCCAACAATCCATTCTTGAACCTTCTACAACTTATCTCCTTATCAGGTATAAGTTGGGTGGTATATCGTGACAATTTTATAAACTTCATCTCGAATTTTGCCACAGTCATCCTTCCTTGTTCCAAGTCAATGAATTCCTACTCCTTCTCATGCTTGTAGTTTATAGGCTTGTACTACATGTCGAATTTTTTCTTAAAACGATCCCAAGTGATTCTCTAGGATACAGGAGGTTCAACTCCTGGCACCAGCATCTTCAAGAACTGTTCCATGGCTTCTCACCAGTGGTATGTTGTGTGGCATGTAATGTCGTGGCGGGTTATGTGTTGTCGTTGTGTGAAATGTTATGTTTTACGTGGTTAGTGCTTTTAAAACTCTAGTTTGTATTATACATGTTGCAGGATAGATATGTGGTCTTGCAGTTTCTAAAACTCTAGTTTTAGTAGCATGTGTGTGTTTATGGTTATGTGGGCGGACGAAAATGTGGTTCGATGTCCCATGGACGGAAAAGTGGTCCGTGAACGAAAAAGTAGTTCGGTGAGTGTTAGCTTTAGTTAACGGGGACGGAAAAGGGGTTTGATATATGTTAACTCTAGTTAACCTTGCATTGTGTGCGTAGAAATCGGAGGGACGAAAACGTGGTCCTAACGATGCATTTTATGTGTGAGTCTGAAGGACGAAAATGTGATCCTGAAGACGTGTGAGTGCGTGAGTCTGAAGGATGAAAAAGTGATCCTAATGATGCGTGTGTGTGTAAATCTGAGGATGGAAAAGTGGTCCTAAAGAGACATGTGTTGTGTATGTTGCATGTGGTATGTTGTACGGGATGCATCTATTGCGTCGTGTGAGTGGCGTGTGTCACGAGGGTTGCATGTGTTGCATAGGTTAGCTCCGGTTAACGATGTAGTAGTTGGGGCTATGGTCCTTCGGTGAGAGTCTGAAAAAATCTTTGTGATGGGTGTGTACCACCATGTTTCATGTGGCTCGTGAGAGTTAAGGCTCATAGGAGTCGATCTTTGCAAGAGAAGCTTTGTAGCATATTCGTATATATACAAAACTTTTTTTTAAAACTATTTTTAAGGCTCTTGTGAGTCGTGATATAAAACTGTTTTCAAACTTGTTTTGAGGCTTGGGCGAGTCGTTACATACATTTTACATCTGCTAGCATGTTTAGCTTATATCGTATGCTTGTCTAGTTTCTGCTGAGCTTTGGCTCATAGTGTGGGATTTGAAACGTTTTTCAAGTACCGGTCAGGCAGGTTGATCTGGAGGTGCCGGATGAGCGAAAGATTTGTAATCTTCTTTTTGTTTCTTTTTGAACCATGTATGTTTACAGGTTAGCGGTGTTGGAACCGCGTGTTGTAAGCCTGAGGGGGATATCTATTTAAATGCATGTATGCTTTATTTTATTTTTCTTTTGAGAGAATAGCATCGGGTTGGGTGTTATGTATGGTTGTTGTTGGGTGTTTCACATGACCCGGAGTTTAGGACATGAATACTTGGTATTAGAGTTCTGGGTTCGAATACGTAAGAGCTGTGAAAAGAGAGTGCATCACCTGGTGAGGTTGATTGCGTGTGCTTGATTTCATATGTTTAGCTGTTTTGGTAGCATAAGCATGATATGCGTGAATGTTGTGTATATGTGCGCATGGGAGTTGAACCTTAGGAATGATTAATCTTGCCTTCGGGCGTTTGGGTTAACAAGCTTGGAAGCTGAGTTAGAAATGCATTTGGCTGACGTGTTTTCTGGTAAGGAATCTGAGCAGGTTATCCAAATGGACACGTCGTTCTTGTCGGTTCTCCTCGATATGTGGGGCTGTTTAGCATGAACTTATGTGGCTATGTGTTAGCATGCTATATGGTTACCATTTATGTTCATGCAGTATGCTGCATCTTGTGTTCTATTTTCTTTTCATATAGACGTGATGTCTGCGAGGAGAGGACGTGGCCGTGGTTGGGGCCGTGGCCGTGGTTTTGGCTGAGGGGATGTGCCTATCCCTGATGCTGGGGAAGCAAATGCTCTCCAAGGACCTATTGACGTGGGAGGGTTGCTGTGTGCACTGGTTGGCTCTATTAGTCAGCTGGTTGAGACCTCTTGAGGGAGAGGGAGAGATCCAGAGTTAAGGGTAACTGTGGCAATGCGGGAGTTTAGACGTATGGATCCTCCTACCTTTGCTAAGGATCCTGATCCTACAGTGGCTACCGAGTGGTTGAAGCTGGTGACCTGAATCCTTGATACATTGCAGATTGTGGAGGGTTCCTTTTGGTACCTTCTAGTTGAGAGGGGATGCTCGCAAGTGGTGAAAATACGCCCGAAATACTGTGGAGGGCACGTGGGTAGCTTTCACGGGGGGTTTTCTGGAGAAGTATCTTTTGGCTTCATCTAGAGATCTATATAGAGAGGAGTTCTACGCTCTCACTTAGGAGGTGATGACATTGTTCAGTATGAGGCTAGATTCACTAGTCTGTCCCGGTTTGCACCGGAGTTGGTGGGCATAGATGAGTTGCAGTCGAGGAGGTTTGAGCGGGGCTTGAGGCCGGAGATCAGAGAGCGAGTGGCAGGGATGGGGCTGCGTGTTTTCATGGAGTTGGTGGAGTCTGTAGTGAGGGTTGAGAATACCTTGATTGAGATTCGAGGTTCCAAAGAGATCAGAGCACCGTAGGTTGGGATAGAGGCTTAGTCAGGTGGAGCTCCAGTAAGAGGCAAAAGTCCTCTGGCCCTAGTTTTCATCCATCTGGGTTGCGACAACATTTTTCTGCACAAGTACCATCAGTGGCCTCGTCTGAGAGGCGAGAGTAGAGGGAATTGATCTGTTATCGGTGCAGGCCGCCTGGACATCGTGTAACGGATTGTCCACAGTTGAAGCAGTCTTAGGGTTCGGTGCCAGTTCAAGGCATATAGCCAGAAACTGTCCTCAAAGAGGCAGTGCGCCGAGCATGGCAGGTGCCACACTAGTACAGGACTGACAGGGTTATCAGTAGCTAGCAATACAGACTTCTCGGGTGACAAATCGCAGTTGTGACACCCCGTTCCCCGGGTATGTCGGGACATATGTAACTATAAATAGGGGACATATTCTAGCCAAATATTCATAAATACTTAAGATAGTTACTACATCATTAGTGGTTCAGAGATTGTTCAAAATACTTAATAATTACAGTCATCCAGAAATCTTAACAAAAGTTACATTATGTCCGTGGAAGACTGAACAAAAGATCAAAAGTAAATAGTCTACATCTCCAAACTGCATCGTTGGGATTATCCTGCTCCTTCCACACTCCCCCTTCTTCAAAGTCTTCTTCCTCAACAAACGCGCCTTCCTCGAATTGTTATTCTTTTTCACATGTGGCATAAATGCCATGAGCCGGAGCCTAGAAGCAAATTTTCTAAACCGTCTAACAAACTCACGACAAGATATTCTATAATACATATCGTATAACACCCAATGCAAAGTTAAGGGAATAGAGATATAGGCAAGATATCATTTTCAACAGGATGAGCACATATAAGAACCGAAATGTGAGTGCGTGATACAGATGAATGTAATACGAATGCCCAATCCCAAGCACTTCCAAAGCAGTATCATGAATTTCACGCCGGGAATTACAGAGTAGACTTGATGGGAATTTGACCGCTAAACATCTTCTTGCCTCGTTACGAAAGGTAAACGCTCGCCTTGGTTTCATGCCTTAGCTGTTTTACTCAATGGAAATGGCATGGGGAAGCCAGTTTCATCCTTATTACAACCCGTCCATCCTTATTCCAAGTTCTCTGGCCAAATTACTTGCGC
>JAULJZ010015258.1:0-16126 GCA_032270985.1 Heliamphora pulchella | reverse complement strand
GACAAACAAGTCATGAACATATTAGATATGAGATGATAGCAAAAGCCAGTAAAAGCTTTTTCATAGATAAAGAAAATCGAGATACTGTGTTGAGCTACCACATTCATGCAGTTTAAAACAAAACAACAAAGAGCTAAAAGCATTTTGATACATCTCACCAAAATTAGATACCCAAATACAAATTCATATTACCAAGGATGGTATGTAACATAGCAGTCCATGCATGAAAATCGGAAAACCCATTGAAGGCAACTCAATGAATATAATAGAAGATGCCAATGAAGCTGCATGAAGAGAACGACCAGCCCAAACATATACCATGGATCTAATAATTTATTCTTAGGTTGTTTCAAAGAAGGAATTGTAATAAGAATTTCAAGAAGAGCCTGATAGTGCGCGGACAATTCGCAATGGAAAACATCTTTTCTATCAAATTGAAATATATACAATATGCTGATCAAAAAATATATATATAATATCATCCAGAATATGTTCACCTTCAATATGCAATAAATACTAGTAAGTTATGAGCAAAGACAACGAATGAAGCCCTGTGCATACTCTGTTTATGGAGTTTGAACGTTCCCAATCATCCCACGTTCCTCGTCACAATGCTTCAGTTCTTCCGATATACTGTAGGAAATTGAGACAAAGAAGCATCAAACGAATAAAAACTAAACAAACAAAAGACAAACTAACCTTAAACCCATTGCCACTTGCAGAACCTGACTAAGTGAATTAATTTCTACCTTTCATTTACTGTGCCACGTTGCTTCTGTAAATTAGAAGGTAGAATTATAGATAATCCAGCATCTGAGAAAACCTGCTTACAATCCTGTGGCAAGAGTTATTCAAGAAACAAAATTACCAATTTTCAATGTAAAATTTACTCAAAAGATGAAAATCACTAGATGCTGAAGGAAAATACTTTTTCTTCATCCCCCATCCACCCAGGAATGCTCCTTGACAAAAGGGTAATATATTGCTCCATAGCCACCTCTCGGCTCATGTCCCCAAGCTGTTGCCAAGCAGTCCTAGCAAAAAGTAACCAGTTTGCTTTGTTAATTACACCACGGTGCTTCAAATCCTATTACCAAAACTAACAGCCAAATTACACACTGGAGCATGATTAAGGAAGGATAAGAGCCAGGGGCAATGCCATGTAGGGTGATATGGGGTCAATTGACCCCATCAAATTTTTTTTAAAAATTATTATTATAGAAATTTTTAGTTGGTATATAATTGACACCAGTTAAAAAATATAGTGGACCCCATAATAATATAAAACACTACAATTATCTTCAACGCATTACACCAGGTTATTTTTTTTAATATTTTTATTCCAAACATAAATAATACATTTGTAATTCTTGAAACGTTATGACACACAGTTTCACAAATTACAAATTTAATTATACCACTACATATTGAATTATTTTTCACAATCATAAATATGCAATTTCAAGAACTTAATAACCGTTTTATAGAGTTCAATACCAAGTTAGTTTTTTGTGTACTTTGATTTAATGATTGCTTGGTTGCACATATTAAAAATAATATTTTTGATACTATTGACAACTAAAATATTATGTACGATTTTAAAACATAAAATGTCATCAAATATAATTATAAAAATTCATGTATTTATAATTTTTTTTTTTCAAAATAACAAAATAATGATATTAAAAGTGTATTCCACTTATTAATTGATAAGTGTAATTTAATTTATAGTATGCTGATAATAGATGATTAATTATTAATTAGTGTAAAAATTATTATCTTACTGAATAAATATAATTTAAAATTTTAAATGATCCCTTTAATAAAAATTTCTAGAGTCGCCATTGATGAGAGCTAGAGTAATATACAAAATAAAATATATTTATAGGGTACATTGATTAACTTATGCAAGAAGTTTTGTGAACGCAAAGGCCGGGGTAGGTGGGGAAGGGAGAGAAATCCTAAATTCTACCCTATTTTTCAATTTCATGGTACAGTTGAGCCTCAATCCCAAATGGCAACATCGATTGACAACATATCAGATAAAACATAAAGGAAGGAATGGGAAAAAGCAGGTGAACGGGATGATCCCAACTCTGTGATCTGTTCTGATTAGAAAAATGGACTCTCACAAGCTTAAGAAAGGAACACATTTTTCCTTTGCTCCTTGTCATTCACAAAAATCCAAGTAGAAACTACCATGAAATGTATAAAAATTTCTCTCCTTTTTTGCTGAAGATCATCATGGCGTAGTAAGGGATCAATCAACTTCACCAAGATGCTTGTAACAAAAGAAAATTAAAAATAAAGGACTCATGCACACTAAAGTGCTAGTTCTGCACCCATTTTCCTGTTTAAAAATACTCAAATCTTCCGTAACTCCGAAATGTCTCAACCTATTAGATTGCAATCATGTCAAATCTTCAAACTCCTCAATTAGTCCATGCTGATTTTATTTCCAAGATGGAACCCATCAGTGAAATAGTTTTTGTATGGGGATGTGCTTGATCATTCAACTCATGTCCGAATAATATAATATCATATATGAATACCAGCCTTGTTCTGTTTATTTATGAAGGGGGCCGAATTCACCTTGGGCCGGCCCACTTGAGGCCCTACGAGACCCAATAAGGACTCTATACATGGGCCATGAAGACCAAAACAGAGACGACGGCCCAGTATGACCGAGCAATACGCGGACGACTGGACTACTGGTTTAGTACGGACGAAACGACTGGATCAGACTGACATCACTTGCGTGGCCGAGCTCCGAATATTAACGAGGGTAGCTTAGACAAGCATATCACATTTAGACCGAGACTGTACAATTGTTTGGGGTAGCTTGGCCGAGCATGTAGCATTAAATGCGATTGGACCGAGACCGTTCAACAGTTGAGTCAGATTATATGGGCCTGACCTCGCCGCTCACAAAGTGAGGTCCAAGAATGGACCAGTCCATCATGTGCTCTAGAAAAGAGGTACAATTTCTAGCTCCTATAGAAAGGGATGAAGCCTAAAGCCAAAGGTATGTGAAAACTGATTCTCTAGCAAAAACTTTGTCAATTTGGTTATTATCAATAAATCTCTACAAAGAACATTTTTAATTTCATCATCGGAGTAGCTTCCGGCAAATGCCGGAACCAGATCACGTTTGCCACCATTTATAGGTCACTCAATCCATTAAAAGGCTTATTTGGACAGGATCGACCCACTTTACAAATTCAATTATGGTTCAATGCCTGTACAACTTTCTAATCTCTTTTCCAACTTTATAATCAGCCTTGCTTTGTTTTTTTACTAATTCTAACACGTATGGCTTTTATTAACTCCATCTTACAAATTACTCCAGTTCATGTACTATCTTCATGGGCATTAAAATGGGTAGTAAACAGAGTAAGACAAATAAACTGGTTATTTAAGCTTACTACCACTTTGCGCGAGCAGAAACCTTCAATGCCATCGGCGACGGCACGCGGCAGGGGCCTTCAATGGCAACCTTGTTAAGCCCATATAACTGTATCTTGGTATCATTATCTAGACTCGAAATGCGTTCAACATTGCTCTTAGAACCAACAAAAGCCAGCGCAGCGCCAAAACGTTTTTCCAACTCTGTTCTCTCTATCCCCTCCCAATCATCAAAGAACCCCTTTTCTTCACCGTCATTACCCATATTAGCTTCGCTCTCCAAAACCCTAACCTCCTCAATTTTTTGCACACTGACTTCATTCTTAACCGATTGTATCTCAATTTCCCAAAACTTCGCCCCCTCGGAACTTATTCCAACCAGGTCGTCCGATTCTACTCCAAATTTGGGAAACTCATCCCACTTAGAACTTTCATCAACCAAGTGATCCTCAAACTCAACTCCACCAGTTATTACTCTCTCTTCCTTCAACACCCTTCTTTTCGCCGCCTCAATCAAATCAATCTCTTCCAAAATTTTCTTTTCAAATCCAAGGCCTTCGACCTCTTCCCGAACTTCTACGCTGTGAACAATCCCATCGTCGTCGCGTGCCAATGACGATCCAATAGTTTCAGCACTAGATCCCTCCCCTCCAAGCTCGTAAAACTCAACCACTTCGTCGACAAAGCAATCCCACCTCCCGTTTTTGGCCTCCCGAACTACCGATTTTTCGTCACGCTTTAGTTCGCGTAAAACAGAGTCTTCGATCGCTCCTGTAAAGGACAGTGACGCGGAGTTGTCTCCGGTAGAATGACAAGGCGACGACATTGAAAAGAGCTTGACGATAAGGAAAGAGACCAGAAGAGAAATACCGACGGTGAAGAGTAGTTCTTGAAAAAGCTCCATCTATGGAGATAGTAGAATCTAGATTTCGCGATGATGAAGAGAGTAATTATTCTAAAGAGAGATAGGGGAGGAAAGGATTTGGCAGAGCAAAGCATATTCTACTCTGCATCTGCCTCAGTGTCGTTGAGTGTCGGTCCCGCTTTGGTGGCGAGAGAGATTGCAAAGCGAGGTGTCCGAAAAGGACCTACTCATGTTTTCGGTTGTTTTTAGAAATATATATATATATATATATATATATTTATATTATTAAAAATCTGCGGTAACCTTTGTTTTTTTTCCTGCAATGATTAAGAAAGCAATCGCCGGTGCAGTAGGGGTGGGAATTTTTTTACAAAGGTCCTGTTTGGATAATTTTCATTAATCTCGTTTATTTTTGTTTTCTTGAATTTTTTTTAATTAAATTTTTTTATTTTTTCAAATCGTCTCAATAAGACAAAGTCAAAAAACAAAAAAAACTTGATTGAGAAATTTAAAAAAATTTATTAAAGATAAAAATAAGTAACATAAAATTTAATTTATTAGCTTATTTTTGCTTATTTTTTGTTTTTTTTGAATTTTTTTAATATTTTGATCAAATTTTTTTGTTTTTTAAATTATCTTAATGAGAAAAGTAAAAATTATAATAATTTAATTTTTAATACAAAATTAAAAATTAACACGATTTGACAATATAAGTGGTAAACAGCTTGAATTATTGTTAAATTTGCTGAACTTAAAAATGATTCATTTTAACTCAAAATATGTAATGAATCCAAAATTTGATAAAACTATGTATCAAAATCGTGTATATATATATATATATATATATATATATAATGTTTTAGTACTATTACTAATATATTATTACACTATATAACCAAAAAAACAATAAGTTTAGAAAAAAAATGTCCTATATCAGTGTTATGTTATGCTCATTGACTTTAATTTAGTTAGGGTTAAAATTTATCATTTTACATAGCGCACGACCATTTAGAAGACTATAATTCTATTTTTAGGCACTAAGATTGCAGCTGACTCATTATTAATTTTTTTATTATTAACTGTTTGAACTTTAGAGTTTTTTTATAAAAAAATATTTGAAGGCTTTCCACATATTGTTTGAAGGTTTTTTTTTATGTTATAATTTATGTAATTTTATGGTTAAAACATGTATAAAATTAAAGGTGTGAATTAAATAATATGTTAAAAATTTTGTTAAATAAGTTAAAAAGTTAATAGGTATTATATGCTATCAAATATGTTGAAGATTATGAGGTTATAAATGAGTTGTAAATAAGTTAAAATCATGACTTATTTAACATGTTTTTTCATTTGTATTTGGTGTGTCATAAATAGGTTTACATATTTATAAGCAAATTGTATTAGTGTTAAGACAAATAACATGTTTAGTTAAATTGGATCGTATTAGTGTTGAATTTTTTTTAACACAAACATAATATGACACTACACAACATGATTTTTAAAAATTACTGTGTTAGATCTTTTATGCTACTTAATATAATTTTAAAAATTATTTTGCTTTTTTTTTATAGTGCACAATACTTTTAGTAAGATTTTCAATAAGTTTTTTTAGTGTTATTATAAGGGTGTAGCATGATTAAGCAACGTTATAAATCTCTTAGAAATTATATAATTATATGAAATTTATGGTTAAATAGGGTCAATCTGATTATTTTAAGGGTCTTAAGTGAGATTTAAAATTAAGATTTTTTATTTTAATTTTTTTATATTTTACTTTTTGGTTAATGTTTTTTACTTTTCGAGATACAAAATTATTAGTTAAATTTTCGTAATCAAAACTTTTATGTATATATATTTTTTAATTGTTAACCGCGTTAATTCACTTAATCTTTTATGTGATATACTCAAATTAATATAAGTTTTTATTAATTTTTATTTAGCATGGACTAATTTTATTTGTGAATATCTTAAAAGGTTTAATTAGACTTAATAATTAATATTGTCGCAGAGGTAGAAGGCCCAAGAGTCCTAAAAAAAAAATTCTTGGTGAAGAAGCAGAGTGCTTTTGTCATTGATGTTCTTTTCAATTTGTAAGCATTTTATTTTATCACTCCATTGAAAATTCTTTCAGCCCCATCGTACTCCAACTTGATAGTTTCCACTGTTTATTCAAAATTAAGCCCTAAAATTTAACGGCAAAATTAAAAAACCACGTACAGCACTTTATGATGGTATACCCATTGCCCCTAAACATAAGGGCTTACGACAATTATGACGGTATTCGATATTATTAAAACTAATAATTTATTATAATTTGTAGTTGAAATTATGAGTATTTAGTAAAGATAATATTGTAGTTTGTAATTAAAATAGAAAAAAAGTTAATTATAACTTATAGCAGAACTTATAGGTGTTTAAAAAAAATTATAACTTATAATTAAAATTAACAGTAAAAAATTAAAAATTACTAGTAATATTTTTGCCAAATACTCTCTGTGTAATTCTCAATAAAAGTTAGAGCATCATAAAACTATGCCCTTTAGAGCAAAGAATAATTTCTCAACGGCAAGGAATCATAAAATTATGTCGGAGGCCACTTCTATTAGGTTGTTGCTAGATGCAACAAACAAATTATCAGTAAGTTTTTTGATTGAGGTAGGAAAAACCATATTATAATTAATTATTGGTCTTATTTAAGAATTTGCAGTAGGATTGTTTTTATTGTTGAGATGCTATTTCTATTTTGGTAAGAAAAAGTAAATTAGAATTAATTATCAGTCTTATTTAAGAGATTTGTACTAGGACTGATTTTGTTTTAAGATTTTTGAAGATAACATTCTATTTTAAATATACTTTTTAGTTATGATAGATTTACTCTTATTTAAGTAGTTTGTGAGGAGCTAATTATATTTTTACTTGAAAAGTTTAATGTTTCATAACTTTCAATATATAGATATGTTTTTAATAAAATTAATATTTTCGGTCGGTACCTCTTTTTCAAGATCTATTAAATAAGATTCATATTAAATATAAAATTATATAAAAGAATAAGCCAATTATTTTTATGTTGCAGTCTTGAGAAATTAATTTCGATTTTGCAAACGAAACCATTTCTTGGTTTGGAAAATTTCTTATTTTTTTATAATTTTTATGGTGTAAATAGTAATGATGTTCAAAATTTAAGACGTTTATAAATTTTAAAATCTAGAAATTTTAAAAAAGTAAATGTTTGGTAAAGTTTTTTGATTTTTAAAACTTATAAAGAAAGTAAAATATTGATAAATTTTGTTTTTTCTTCAAAAATAAAAAATTAATATGTTCTAAAAAAGTAAGAAATTAATCAAAGTTCCCAATTATTTGTTTTTACAAAATCTTATATTGAGTGTTTGGATGAATATGCTTCAAAAATAAAAATCTTATAAAAATTTAAAAATATATTAAAATATTTAAAATTTCAAAGTTTGTAATAAAAAATATAACTAACCCACTATATCAACTTAAGTATGCGAGTTGAAAATATAAAAATTGGTAAATCGTTATAAAATTACAGATCTTAAAAATAGGCTTGAAACTGATTTTATTAACATTCTTATATTTAGACCTTTACTGAAAATACCCTAAAAAATAAATTTTTATTTTGGTAAGAGCCTAAGCATCTCTTGATTTTAATCTTTTTTTTTTCCTAAGAGTTCGGCTTCTCTTCAGTCTCACGTGAAATTAGATTCATCCAGTCGAATTTTTTAAATTCAAAATAAATCTATTTCGATGATATGAATTATTTATTTTATTATTTTAAGTATATATATTATTACTGTAAAAAATCAAGTTGATCGGAAATTATAACTATTTTAACAAATTATGTATGTTTTAATAAAATAAATAATAAAATAGAAATTATAGTTTATTTTTATTAACACAAACGTGGTTTGTTAAGTCAGTTACCAATATCCGATCAACTTAATTTTTTACAATAATAATATATATATTTAGAACAATAAAATAATCGGCTCATATCATCAAAATGACTCAATTATAAACCCAAAAAAATCCAATTTGACCCCTTGTTTTGTACTTTCATTGAGAAGCTATGCTGTATTTATGTTTGTTTCATTAAAAAAAAAAAAACCATTCACACTAATTAGGGTGGACCCAAAGCCTTTAATATTGAACCACTTGTTGGGAGCTAACTCTTATATCCAAAAACTTAAATTAATTATAATAATTATATATTTTTTTAATATTCAAATTCAATATACATATATATCGGTAGAAGTTTAATAAATCAAACAAGAGTTTACCTTCTATTTAAATAGTAATGAGATAAAATAAAAATTTATTCCAAATATATTTCAAAAAAGAGTGTATATAGAAAGATAATTTTCAAATAAAATAACAACCCATTGGGTCATTCATCATAAAAGTACTCCACATTCTTTTTTACCATAAAATTCATCTATGATAAAATTCATACCGAATTTCTTTACAAATTCTCATTAATGTGTAGTTACTGAATACACCTATTAATGTAACTTATTTGTTAAATACTATATAATACTTAAATATTTTACGCTAATTTAGAGATTAGTCCTAATTTTAGACATCATAATAGTTTTAATCCTACTATATTTATTTTACTAATTTTAGTCTCATCATAAATAAGAATAAAATTTTATGACTAATTTAACCATATTAAAAAAATTAGATAAAAAAGAAAATTTGAATTTTTCCTAATATTCTATTACCATAACTAATTATGATTATCTAAAAAAAGTTAGAATTTTACCTAATATTCTATTACCACAACTAATTATGATTATCTAAACTTCTCTTTTTCTCTCTCTCTCTCTCTCTCTCTCTCTCTGCAACTACCACTCGCGACTAGCACATCGCTATCACCGATCAATGACCACTGACCCCATCCTCCGACGCCTCACGCCACGCTGCCGGCCAACCCTCCAGTGCCGACGCCAGTTGCCTTTCGCGCCATCGCCATCGCCGGCGACCCCGACGCACTCGCTGCCACCAGATCTGTTTGCGAGATCGAATCAATAGCCGCACCGCTGCTGCCGCCATCTCTGTCGAATCCGAAACTTCCGATCTCAATCCGAATCTCCTGAAGAGAAGGAGAAGACGATTCGCTGATGAATTGAAACTGATCGAATTGAGAGGTTGATCGATTCGATGAGTACATTGTTGGAGAATAATTTCGTGTTTGGAACTGAGTAATCTATACATTTATCAGTGTATATGGATATTTGAGTGGTTGATGAGCATCAGTTATGGAGCTTGTAAATAATTAATGTATCATTGTTTTTCTGAGGGGATAAGTATCTAAAATGATACATACATACAAACTTGTATTTCTGCGTAAGTGATACATTTAGTTGACATTGTATTTTTAGAATCTTTTTCTTTTCGAACAATATATTCAATACAGAATATTATTGAACTATTCATGTATCAGTTCTGTATCAATTATGTATTAATGTATCAGTTCTTATACATTTGTATCAGTTCTTCTGCATAATTGATACATTTGCTTGACATTGTATTTGCGTGAACTGTTCATGTATCAGTTTTGTATAAAATGTATCAGTTCGTTAACAACGTATCAGATCTGTATTAGTTTTGCTTCATTTAAGGAATATGCTATTTTTGAAAGATTTTTAGAAATATTTCAAATTAGAATATATATATATATATTGCTTAATTTAAGGAATGTGTAAAAATAGAATATTGTTGGTATTTTCATCAGCTAATTATTGTATAGGACTAAATCTGTAAAAAAAAAGTTATAAAATTAAAATTCTATTATCAGTTGATAATCGAATTTTTACTTAAATTTTTCAATTTTTTATCATAGTGAAGACTACTCTTTTACATAAATGTTACTTTAATTGGTTAACTACTATATAATAATTAAGATTTTTAATATAATTGGGGGCACGTCCCTCGGGGCCAGCATAGCTCCGCTTACGCTTATCTTTACAACCAAGTGCACTGCGACCAACTTCTTTCTAGCTATAATAAAGCAAAACAAATTTTAATCGTCATTTATTGGACGGTAATAATAGGTGTATGCTATGTTGTAAATTTTATATTAAAAAATATGTCGATATTAATTTTTTAATTTTTATTAACTTATTATTTATCGATCAATGACCGATGATTAACATGACCCATTAAAAAAATCACATTTTCTTCCATCAGAGAGAGAGAGAGAGAGAGAGAGTAACTTGACGGACCACAGTATTTATGAACTGCATATAAGGCTGCAAGAGCAAACACACCTAAACAACCTTCCACATTGAACTCCTTTTCAACCTGTATTCAGGGGAGTAGTACTTTTTATTAAGTGTAAATGTTCTTTTCAATTAAGGTTTTTTTAAATTTTTTTATTGAGAGTACAGGGGCAACGGAAAGGGGAGGAAAGAGGAGGGGGGAGAGCGATAGGAGGGACTCGAACCGCGAACTACCTAGGTGAGAAGGCTTATGGGAAGGTATAAAACCACTGAGCTGCCAAGACTCCTCTCAATTAAGGTTAAAATGAGCAGTTTTTGTTAATTATTTTGGAATCTTCTTTACTGAACTATTAATAAAAGTGGGATACTCTTATATTTCTTACGGGATATAACTCCTATGTTACATAATGGCAATAGATCAAATATTAAAGAAATTTCAAGCGAAATAAATGATTCACTAACTAAACTAAACCAAACCAAACTAAGTTTTTGTCTCAATTAATTGGGGTCAGTTATATGAATCTTTTTATACCATTTTACTTTGTTAAATAAATGATTCACTGACCAAATAATATAGACAATTTCTTGATATTTTGTTCATTCGCAACAAGATATTATCTTGCCATTCGTGTTTTCTTTAAGAAAAATGTGATGGGTCCATACTCACCTATTGCCTTTAAATGCAGTAGGGGCACAAAAGTTAGCAAAAGAAAAAAAAACCAGACAAGAAAGAAGATCTTCGCGCGATTGGTAGATTTGTCCGTTGTCAAAGATATGCAAATTTGGTATTTGATTTGGAGAAGATCATTATGAATTTCTCTTCTTTTTTCTTATATAAATAAGTGTGCAAGTGTTGAGTAGAGCAGGAGTGAAGAAAGGAACACTCTGTAATTTGTATGTGTGTAATACCGGGTGTGTATTGTGTGTATTATAATCTGTGAGAGATTTGGTAGAGAGGAAGTGAGTGAGTGTTGTATTTTTTGGTATTTCTCAAGAAATAGTGATTCCTCTCTCTTTCTCTTTCATGGACATAGGCTAGTTTTGGCTGAATTACGTAAATTCTGATGTCGCTATTTTTGTGCATACTTGTTTCAATTTTTCACGCGGAAAAACCCAACAAAATGTGATCAAATTAACTTGGTTATTGGTATAAATAGTTTAATCGACAAATTTATAATATAAATGGTTCACATCGTGAAAGTAGATTTAAAGTCGGTACCTAATAAAGATACAATACGGTATTATGTCTTAAGAACACAACACGAATCTCTAATCCCTATTCATACGAGGTTTCGCAACTTTATCAAACCAAGAGTAATCTTCACCCTCTTCGGTCTTTTTCTTTTCAATAGATGAAAGGGATTTATTAGAGAGGGAGAGGAGACCAAAGAGAGAAAGCAGGTGCAAGTGGTTGGAGCTTCTAGCTAGATATGCCAGTACTTTGATCTTTTTGTACCAGTTTGTATTAAATGTCTAGTACATTGTGAGACAATTTATCTTCAAAAATGGGTGTAAAAAGAATATATATATATAATTAGAAGCTGCCCAAAAAGACTTTTAAGTTGGACAACAGAGATAAAATGGTAAAAAAATTACTTTCTATTAACGACGTCCATCTAACCCAATTTATATGGAATTTAGATATATAGTATTAATTGAACCCTCTGTTAGTAAATTATGAAATTGGCTCTAAAAATTTAGTAGAGTTGAATATAAGTTGATTCAAACACTCTAAAATATCAAAAATAAAACAACTTCCTTCTAACAAAATATGAAAAGAAAGCCGGTGCAATTATAAAAATCTAAAAAGAACGGTCTGTATTTTCTTCAACCTAAAAAAAACTTGCATTTTATCAACTCAGCACTCTTATGTGTACAATTAGGAGCCAATTAACAATCAAAATTTTTTTAGTGTGTTTCTTACCAAACATCTTAATTTAAACCCAATTTAAGTTTTTAGCTCAAAACATCAAAAAAAAGACTAAATAGTGGTTAGTCATTTTTGGAATAGTTAAAAGAGGATTAGTCATACTCTATTTTTTATTAATAGATTTTAGTAAGAATCTTTTAAAAAAATAATTATGTTTGATTAGTTTGCCTCTATTTAATGTTAAGAGAATGTCACGTATTCAAAATGGTAATTTTCAATTCAAATCTTTTAACAAAATTATAATATCAAATCTATCCATAATAACTCTATGGTCAACTTTTTCTCCTTTTATTTTCTTACTCATTTAACTCAAATTTTATCTCCAATAAAAAGTGATTCATTTTTGTTACTCATTCAAAGAATATAAAACAGATAGATCAATTATATACAAATATATGTATTTATTTGGACTTTTTTAGTTAAGAAACTTTAGAATTTTATAAATTTGAAGATATATATTTTATAAATTTAATATTTTCATAATTTATTCGTCGAGATCTCTCAAATACTATTTATTTTAAATATAAAATTTTGTAAAAAAGGAAATAGAAAAAATTATTAATTTCAAAATTGAAAAAATTCTCAATCTTAAAATCTAATAAACAGATAAATCTATCAGTTTTGAAATTTATCAATTTCAAAATTGAGAAATTAATCTTTTTTTGAAAATGAGAACTTCATTTATTTCAAACTTGAAAAATTTCTCTGTTTGTCAAAAATTGAGAAATTCTTAATTTTTAGAATTTTTAGTATTAAAACGAACAATTTACTTCAATATTTTTTTGTTAACATCATATTTGGATAGTGAGAATTTTGTGTATAAGCTACACAAAAGGCATAAATCTCCTCATCAAAGAAATTTTGTTAAATTTCTAAAATTGATAAATTTGTCAGTTTTGAACTTGATAAATTTTAGATTTGATAAATTTCAAAACTAATAAATTTCTTCATTGTTAAATTCAAAGCTGAGAAATTCCTCGATTCTGAAATTGACAATTTTTTTCACAAAACTTTATATTCAATATTGATCTTATATGATAGATTTCGACGGGTTATAGAAATATTAATTTTATAAAATATAAATATATATTAAAAATTATGAAATTATAAACTTTTAAACTAAAAATACAAATAATACATATATTTGTATTAATTGAGTTTTTCTTTTATATTCTTTTTTCTAAGCAATAATAATAAATTATTTTTTATTAGAGATAAGTTTGGAATTAAAAGAGAGGAAAAATAAAGAGAGAAAATGAAATTAATTAAGAAAAAAAAAAGTTGTCATTAAAAATATATTTGGTATTATAAAACTAGTGAGACTTATTTCACTAATTTTTTTGAATACGGCTAACGCTTAAATAAGTGACTTTTGCCAAAATCTCTATATAAAAAGGAAAAAAAAGAAGAAGCAAATTGCCAATTAGCCTCCTACAAACTCCCAACTTTGCTGTAGACCAGAGGAGATTAAGTTCCTATTTGATAACTTGGTTTAAAGTCAAATTACTTAGTTTTAGAATTTTAAGTTAAATAATGAAAAGGTTGTTTAGTTAAAAAATAATTTAAACTATTATGCAAGCGAAAAAAAATATTTTACAATTGTTAAGCTTTAAAAAAAAATTAAAATTAACAAAATGGCTTTAAACCGTTATCTATCTAAGCCTAAACGTTCCTTAGTGAGTCTAAACCACCTCAGATCAGCTTATAAGTTTCCTCAAATCCATGTCTCCCCTAATGTGAATAGGGGGAAGCTAACGCCCTTAATGCCAAGTTTAACATCCCTTTAACAAGTGACCTGAGAAAATACTTTGAGGTTCCTCTTCTCCATTCTAGAGTCTCTAAAGGCTATTACCAGTACATCATTAAAAGGATGCAAAAGACTTTGTCAGGTTGGAAGATTGATTCATTATCTTTTATATGGGTAGAGCAATTTTGGTCCAATTTGTGACTTTTGACTATCCCTCTCTACTTGATGCAAACTTTAGCCCTTTCTGCTTTCATCTGTGCAAATATCAATAAAATTAATAAGAACTTTTTGTGGGGGTGATAATGGTGTTAAAAAAAAGGTCCACTTTGTGAATTGTGGTCAATTTCTTGATTGGCCAATCTCTTCTTTCATCACCTTAGATAAACAATGGAATATCCCCCTTCTAAATCTTTTCCTCAACTCTTCTGACATCAATTGTATCACGAGGGTGCTTATCCCCTCGGGTGTTGATATAAAGGATTTTCTTTCTTGGACCGGTAACAGTAATATAGTTTATTTTCAATTAAGTCGGCAAATTCTCTGTTGGCAAATGAGATTTGTAGAGTTGGCTTTTGGAGTAACATTTGGAAACTAAACATCTCGAACAAATTAAAAGGTTTCCTCTGAACTTTTATACATAGTAAATTATTGACTAACCTCCATTGGGTAGTGAGGGGCATTTCTAATGATGCTATATATCTTAGATGTGCTAGCTAGATTGAAGATATTACTCATGTCTTTATAAACTATTTGTTTAGTAAGGATATTTGGACTTACTTCTATCATTTTAGAATTTGCAAGATGAGGTTGATGTCAGCTAAAGAGTCTGGTTCAGTTTTAATTACAGCAATTCAGCTTCCACTTCTTTTGGTGGGCCTCAAAATGTGTTATTTACTGTTATTTTATGAAATTTTTGGATTGGTAGAAATAGAAATTTTTTTGATAACATCGATCCTGTGGCCCTTGAGATAGTTCAAAGTATTAGTACATATGTGTTGGAGATCACCTTTGCTTTTGGCGTTCCCACTCCTTCCTTGTCTAAAACAATTATTTTCGTGATTTTGAATTTTTTAGGTTGTGGAAGACTCAAACTTAATACGAACGGATGCTCTCGGGGAACCCGAGTATAACGGGATTTGGTGGTGTCATCTGGGAGGAAGGTGGATACTGGGTCTTGAGATTTTATGGCAAACTTTTCGTACGCACAAGCATAGAAACAGAGCTCCGAGGTATTTTCCATGGGCTTAAATTGACTCTTGGACATAATTTGAGGAATGTTGCAGTAGAATCGAATTCAGAAGCTGCAATTAATCTTATCAAGGGTGGTCCTTCACATAACTTTTCCTATAAAGTTCTCATTCTAAAATGCAAAACTATGTTGGAGGAGTCCAATTGCTCTATTGCTCACATTTTCAGGGGAGGCAACAGAGTTGTGGACCGTCTCGCCCACTAAGGTGCAAACCAAGACACTTAGGTTTGTATCTTTGGTTATCCCCCACTTTTGAGGTTAAAGATCTTTTGGTATGAGATCTAGCTAGTGTTCCTATTTTGAAGCTTTAGTTTGTTTTCTGTTTCTTTATTTTTGTTGTACTAAAAAAAAAAGTAAGCCTAAACATATTATGTAAATTTCTGAACCAATTAGTATTGAGGTCTGAGGTGTGTGTTGTGCCATGGTGCTCCTGATGATGGTTGATTTTCAAATCTACTATTATGAAAAAAATTGTTTATTATGTATGACATACTAAATAGGTTATTTATAAAAAATAAAATTAATTGGATACCATTACTTATGTGGTTGATTCTATTTATTTAAAAATAAATAAATAATAAATATAATTTTTAAAAACATATAGTTAAACAAATATACTTAATTAACACACGCGCGCGCACACATATATATATATGACAGAATATTTCAGAGTTAGGCTTTGTTTGGG
>JAULJZ010015227.1:0-16128 GCA_032270985.1 Heliamphora pulchella | reverse complement strand
TATTTTAACATTAACTCAAACGAGTATAGTGAAATGTTCTATCTGGGATATTTTTTTGTCTTTTTATTTTTATTTTTATTTTTAGTAAAAAAATAAATTATTATATTTTTAAAACTCATTTAATTAAAATGATGTGAGACCCTGACCCATTTTCTTTTTTCGGCGTTTTCGGACGCGCGTTACGTGTTTTCATTTGAGCATATTTTTATTATTTTTGATGCATGATTGGGCTTAGATATGTATGCGGGGTAGGTTCCCGGAGCCGTGGGCCATTGTGGCATGAATTTTAAAATTTTAAAAAAAAATATTTTGGATGCCTATAAATATCTGGAGTTAGATATTTTCACAAAAATATTTTTCAAAACTTTTTCAACAAGCTACCTGTTTTCTCTCTGCCTTCTCTCTAAGTTCTCGGGGACTCGGGACTCGATTTTCAACGATCCAATAGCGGATCTTTACTATTGGCATGGTGGGCTACACAACCATCTGGTCAGATTTTGATTCCAGCAAGGCTCGATTTTGTATGTGGTTCGAGGTATCGAGTTTTGAACTCACCGAGGTAGAATTCTAGACATGTATGTTTTATAAGGGTGCTACGTGTAATTGAGTGTATTTTTACCCGTCGGATTGTTGTAGATCTGATTTTCTGTAAAAATTAGATTTTGGGTTTAAAAACTGGGTTTTGTCGATTTTGATGGATGAAATTGTGTTCTGAGGGTTTCTTTTGAGGTCTTGGTGTTAGGCCTAGGCGTGTGTATGTTTGAGGATGTTGGATTGGAGTTCGGAGGCTTCGATTTGAGGTTTCGAGGGCTGAACTCGTAGCTTATAAACGATTTCTGGGTGATTTCGGTCGACTGAACTCATACGTTCAGTCAACTGGATCATAGTTCTTGGGTTCGGTCGACTAAACCGTGGGGTTCGGTCGATTGAACCGTGCATTGAGGCTTTTTTGGCTTTTTCAGTGTGGTCTTCAGTATACTGGGGGCTTGGTTCGGTCGATTAAAGTGCTGGGGTGTGTTTTGGTAATTTTGTGATTGGGTTTTAGTTTTCGATTGGCGTCCTATGGTATTCAATTGATTGATTTATGGGAATTAATTGATTCAAATACCTCTGGATTTCTTTTGGGATTTGGTTAATGGCGTTGTGGTTTCGGGGGTCGTGTAGTGGCCCCGGGTGTTTATGTGATGCCGTCCTCGGGTGTAACGTGCATGGTTGGTTTAGGGTTTAGGGTTTGCGGCACGGTTGTGTGAGTGCTGGTTATGTGCGCGACGTGTGGGTTCATGGTTTGATTAAAGGTGGGGTTCTGGTGAGAATCGTCTTATAGGAGGTTCAGGTGTTGATTTCCAGTTTAGGTGTTGGTTGTCCCCGGGTGTGGACAGGTCCTGATTTGTGAATAGGTCGTTCGGGTAACAAATGACGAGTGTGTGGCTTGTGATGTCTAGTCAGGTTATATTGCTTTGTGCAGTAATAACTATTTTTTTATGTAAGTGGATTACATGGCATGATATCTTATGTGTATCATGGTTGCGTGCTGTAAAGCTCAGAGTTTTATTAGGCATAGATGTTGAAGAGGTAGGCTAAAACCCCGACCCGGATCCACTACAAGATTCAGGAGCCCGGTGGAAACTGTCCTATAGGAACGACTTCAGCCCATTGGGACAATGTTAGTATGGCCAAAGATCATGGGGTGATCTTCGGGAGTTCGGCCCTGGGTCACTTTAATGCTCTGACAGCGCATTGAATGCGATTAGACCGGGGTCAAAGTAGCATTCAATGCGACCAGACCGAGCGCCCCTGTCATCGAGTGCCCTGTAACATCGGGGGAAGCATCCAGTGATGGAAGCTCGGCCCAAAGTACAGTCGAGCTAAACTCTTTTGCGACGATGTGACCATTTGGGACATCCTTGTCAGGTAGCAGAACAAGTGTCAGGTGGTAGCGCAGGTCCAAGGGGGACGTGTGGCAGAAGAAGTAATCATGAGAAAAGAGGAGAGAGATTACACTCTCATGCACTATAAAAGGAGAAAAGGTAATGAACAAAAGGGGGGATTTTTTTTTAGAGTACTTGGTCATTAATATGTTTTCCTAAATCCTTCCTAACTTGACCGTCGGAGTGGCTTCCGGCGAGACGTCGCCGGGTAGTTTACGTGTGTTCTTTTTTGTAGGACGAACAGCAAGCGGGCCGGTGCGGTCGAGCTGGATTCAACCCATTAAACAAATTTAATATACGAGACTTTCCCGTACATTTGGTGCCGTCTGTGGGAATCCAGTAAAAATCAGATCGCAGTGTCGTCAATGGCAACACCCTCGAAGGTGCCTGTCGTGCTTGATGAGCACGGAACACCTTGTGCCGTGGAGGAGCGCAGAGAGCAAAGGAGGGAGGAAGGGAAAAAACCAGCTCCTTGAAGTAGCCAGACCTCTTGAGCGCGGTTTAGCCCAAGAGGCCGCACTCCATGCTATGGGGCAGGAGATCTTACGGCTCCGTTCAACCTTAAAGAATCGAGATTCGAATCAACAAACTCAACTATGGAGTTCCCATTCTGGGGAGCCAAGAGCGTCTGGACCAAGAAGGGAAGGAAATGAGACTACTAATCGAGAACTGGAACAGATCCTCAATGAATTTACCAAGCCCACCAAGCAAGGAACGGAGTCAAGCACGGAAGGCAGTAGTTACACACCAAGGAAGTCCAAACAAGGACGTAAGGAGGTGATATCACAATATTATACCACAGCTGAACCAAGTGAGGTATGGGCAGGAGTAGTCACCACGCCCATCTACGACCGAATAGATCAAGCTTATCCACTCCAAAGTTTTTCTCTACCGAGATTCAAATCTTATGATGGTCGCTCTGATCCTCACACCCACATCAGCCATTACAGATTGATGATGACGCTTTAGAGCGAAAACGACACCCTTATGTGTAAGGTGTTTCCGTCCAGTCTGGGCGAAGCTGGCCTGCGGTGGTTTGACCGTCTCCCACCTCGATCTATAACAAGTTGGAATGATTTGCGCAAAGAATTTGAAGCGAGATTCGTTACAAACACCAAGATTCCGAAGGAAATAGACTCACTCATTGCATTGCGGCGAGGAAAAAGGGAATCGTTGCGGGATTACACAAGGAAGTATTAGGAGGTTTACAATGATATTGAGAATTGTAACGAAGAGTTGGCAGTCGCCTCGTTCAAGCATGGGCTTCAGCCAGGAGGCAAATTAAGGAGCTCCCTTACCAAAAAGCCACCCCAGGATATCTCGGCTTTGATGAATCGAGTGGAGCAGTATATAAGGGTGGAAGAAGATGTCGGGAGAATGGAAACCGAAGCAAAGACGAAGGAAAAAAGGCCGAGCCCAGAGAGGATGAAGCGACGAAGTTCGGTAAAGGTGAGGAGGCCGAACCCGATGTCCATGAATAAACGGATTAGGTCGGCACTACCTGAACCGCCCATTCGGTTGGGTGCAGATCCCATAATAGCGGTGCATACCATCTTTAAGGAATCTATTCACAAAATCTTACCTCAGATCAGGGACCGTCCCTATTTCCAATGGCCGGAGAGGCTGCCCGAGTTGGTAATCCAGTCTGCAATAGAGAGGGGCATCAGGTAGAGGTGTTCCTATCACCGAGAACGAAGTCATAAGACGAAGACTGTCGGGCATTCAAGAAGCATTTGGAAGATTTAGTACGGCAGGGGCATCTTAAAGAGTTTTTGGAGGGAACGGAGGGCCAAAGATCCCCGGCCATGACAAGGACCGATCATCTAAATAGGACGGTAAGCCGCGGTATCATCAACGTAATTCACAGATTGACTGGAGTCGAGCCGAAGCATTCCTTGCGAGTCCAAATGAAGAAGCTGGGGTATATGGCCGAAGTAATGAAAATAGAGGCAGGCATGGGGAAATGGACCAGGCCGGACGCCATGGAGGTAATTTCTTTCTCAGCAGAAGACCTTGACCGGGTCCAGCACCCACACAACAATGCCCTGGTGATATCCTTGTCTCTCTTGAATTTTGAAGTAAAATGGGTGTTAGTTGACCAAGGGAGTTCGGTCGAAATAATGTATTATGATCTCTTTCAAAAGCTTGGTCTCCGCGATAAAGACCTGTTCCCGTCAAGCACTCCGCTTGTTGGTTTCAATTCCCAACCGATTTGAGCCTTGGGAAGGGTTACCGTGCCAGTTAAAATAGGGACAATCGAACGCCTGACAAGTTTCTTAGTGGTGGATGCTCTGTCGGCCTACAATGCCATTATGGCCGACCGTGGTTACATGAGTTGAAGGCCATCCCTTTGACATATCATCAGGTACTGAAGTTTCCCACTGAAGGAGGGATAGAAATCGTGTATGGAGACCAGGCCGTTGCAAAGTATTATTTCGTGGCTGCCTTAAAAACAGACAAGCTAGCCGAACTGAAAATCGTTGATGCGACCAAGATGCCCGCCCTCGAGGATGTTGGAGCAGAAGCCCAAAACAAAGCCGTAGAAGAGCTCGAGACGATCAGGGTCGATCGAGATAGGGAGGAAAGATTTTTCTTGGTCGGCTTCTCTATGGCGCAACAGGAAAAGGAGGAATTGCTTCATTTGCTACGACGCAATTTAGAAGTGTTCGCGTGGAGCCCATACGAAATGCCGAGGGTCGACCCCAACTACATCTCCCATGCATTAAATGTTGTTCCCTCATTCAAGCTAGTAAAGCAGAGGGAACGACGTTCGGCACCGCACCATGCTAAGGCGATGGTGGAGGAGGTTGGGAAGTTATTGGATGCGAGGGAGATCAGGGAGGTCCAATACCCCGAATGGCTATCAAATACCGTAGTAGTTAAGAAGAAGTGTGGGAAATGGCGGGTGTGTGTGGATTTTACCAACCTAAATAGGGCTTGCCCCAAGGACAGCTTTTCCCTCCCGAGGATTGATCAACTCGTGAATGCAACGGCCGAACAGCAACGCATGAGTTTTTTAAACACATATCGGGGGTACCATCAGATCGCTTTGGATCATCGCGACCAAGAGAAGACTGCATTTATTACCCCCAAAGGAACCTACTATTACAAGGTAATGTCGTTCGGCCTCAAAAATGCCAGGGCAACCTTTCAGAGGATGATTATGAAGATGTTCGCCGAGGTCTTGGGGACGACAATGGAGGCTTATATAGACGACATAGTAGTAAAATTAAAGATCAAGGGGGATCATGTGGCCGACTTCCAGAAGATCTTTAACATCTTGAAAGTCCATCGCCTACGCCTACGTGCAGCCAAATGTGCATTCGGGGTCGGTTCAGGAAAATTCCTCGGCTTTTTAGTTACTAATCTAGGGATCGAAGCCAGTCCAGACCAGATTAAAGCTATCATCGGAGTCCAAAGGCCGAGCACCATAAGGAGGTACAAAAATTAACTGGGATGACTGCTGCATTAAACAGGTTTATTAGCCGAGCTCCCGACAGGTGTAGATCATTCTTTTTGACACTAAAGAAGGGAGAGAAATTCTGCTGGAGCCACGAGTACGACCAAGCGTTAGCGGAGTTAAAAGTGTACCTATCCTCCCCGCCCCTACTCTCTACGCCCAAAAAAGGGAGATTTTATATCTCTACTTGGCAGTATCTTCGCATGTTGTTAGTGCGGTACTCGTCAGGGAAGAGGGAAACTAGCAGATGCCAGTATACTATGTCGGCCATACACTGTCAGGATAAAAAATAAGGTATCTACTATTACAAAAGCTTGCTTACGCACTTGTGATCGCGTCGCGAAAATTACAGCATTATTTCCAAGCTCATGCCATCGTTGTTCTCACCAAATATCTGTTAAGGCCGTGTTTTCGAAGGCCGGCCTAACTGGACGAATGACAAAGTGAGCCATGAAATTAGGAGAGCATGACGTCACCTTTTAACCAAAGACCACAATCAAAGCCCAAGTACTGGCCGACTTCGTCGCCGAGTTTACCAGAAAGGAGGTCAAAGGTTATGGGATGGCCGAACTCTTCGAATCTCCCAACCCAGAGGGGCTTTGGAGTCTGCATGTAGATGGGGCCTCCAATAGCCAAGGTTCAGAAGTGGGAATGGTCCTGATGTCTCCGAACGGCCTAGTAATTGAACAGGCATTGCAGCTCGGTTTCTCCACCACGAACAATGAAGCCGAGTATGAGGCATTGATAGTAGGGCTGGGAACAGCGACGAAACTAGGGGTCAAGACATTGGAAGTCTTCAGTGATTCTCAACTTGTGGTTAACCAAGTAAATGAAGAATACGAAGCAAAGGATGAAAGAATGGCGAAATATCTTCAAAATGTGAGGGAGGGCGTAGAACACTTTGCGACGGTCAAGATACAGCAAATAAGCCAAGCCAGTAATGGTCACGTCAATAGTTTAGCTAATCTCGCATCAGCTACAGTGGGAAGTGGAGAAAGGACAGTGGTGGTGCAATTCTTTCCACATTCCAGCATTTGTGATTCACACGAAGAAAGTGAGGTCCTCCAAATGATGCAGTCACCATCTTGGATGGATTCCATTATTTCATTTATCAAGGACGGAATATTGCCGACCGAAAAGAAAGAAGCTCACAAAGTTAGGCTGCAAGCAACTCGATTTTGGCTATCTCAAACTAACAAGCTGTACCGACGTTCCATCATGGGACCATACCTTTTGTGTGTGCATACGGGAGGCCGGTCATTGGCCCACAGGGCCCTTTCACAAAGATATTGGTGGCCCTATATGCAAAAGGATGCACAGCAATATGTGAAAAAATGCGAGAAGTGTCAGATCTTTGCCCCTTTGATTCATCAACCTGCAGGGAAGCTAAATTCGTTGGCCAGCCCCTGGCCGTTCACGCAATGGGGGTTGGATATAGTAGGCCCGTTCCCCCGAGCAGTCGGGAATAAGAGGTTCATGGTAGTAGCAACTGATTATTTTACTGAATGGATAGAGGCCGAGCCACTTGCCAACATACGGGAGACAGATATGAAAAATTTCATATGGAAAGCGTTGTCACTAGGTTCGCCATCCCTCACGCCCACATTTTGGATAATGGGATACAATTTGATGGGAGATTATTTTAGAACTTCTATGCCGATCTGAAGATAGAGTTCTATAATTCTACGCCGACATATCTGCAGTGTAATGGACAAGCAGAGTCGTTGAATAAAACAATCCTGGCTGGGATCAAGAGAAGACTAGATAAAGCAAAAGGAAGGTGGGTGGAGGAGCTCCCCCACGTATTGTGGGCCTATAGAATGACTCCGCGAAGATCAACTGGTGAAACTCCATATTCGATGGCTTATGGAACTGAAGTTGTGATTCCCATAGAGATCGGCCTCCCTACAAGGAGGACAGACGATTTTCACCTCGAGCAAAACGATGAACTGTTGGCCAAGGAGTTAGACTTGGTGGAAGAAATGAGAGAAGCAGCGCTACTGAAGATAAGGTCTTATCAGCAAGAAATGAGTCGGGACTATAATAAAAGGGTAAAAATGAGGGAGTTCGTCCCTGGAAGCCTTGTATTAAGAAAGGTAATGAGCAATACTAAAGTACCAGGAGATGGGAAGCTGAGGCCAAACTGGGAAGGACCCTATAGGGTGAGATCGGTCGTTAGTAGGGGTGCCTACTATCTGGAAGACACAGAGGGAAAAGAGATACCCCGGCCATGGAATTCGGCTAATCTGAAAGCTTTCTATCATTAAACAATGCCCATCTCGCATTTTTGCTTTTGCATGTTCGTACGTTCTACGTTGTAAATCCAAGATGTAATGAAAAGTTCCGTTTTGGGTTATTAACAGAGCTGCCGCTTTGGTGTGACGAGTTTTAAATAAACCCTTGCTAGAAGGAATCCAGTTTGGCCAGCTCGGCCTGAGGATAGAACTTCCTCTCAGGAGTTTAAACAACTCTCAGGGTTTCTAACAACCCCAGGCGGAGGCCAGCTCGGCTAGAGGATAGACCATCCTCTCATGAGTTTGAACAACTCTCCCGGTCCCAGGCAGAGGTCAGCTCGGCCTGAGGATAGAACATCCTTTCAGGAGTTTGAACAACTCTCAGGGTTTCTAACAACCCCATGCGGAGGCCAGCTCGGCCTGAGGATAGAACATCCTCTTAGGAGTTTGAACAACTCCTAGGGTTTCTAACAACCCCAGGCGGAGGCCAGCTTGGCCTGAGGATAGAACATCCTCTTAGGAGTTTGAACAACTCCCAGGGTTCTAACAACCCCAGACGGAGGCCAGTTCAGCCAAAAGGTAGAACATCCTCTCATGAGTTGGGACAACTCTCAGGGTTTCTAACAACCCCAAGCATAGGCCAGATCGGCCTGAGGAGAGAAACATCCTCTAAGGAGTTAGAAAATCCATGAGTAGAGCGCAATAAAAGTATTGGAACTAAAAGGGAGCAAATCTCATGTAAAAGCAAGGATTTTATTCATACTTAATAAAGCGAAACATTGTGGGGAGTGCAGCCTTACAAGATGAAAATAGCCGACACTCCCAGGGAAAAAGAAAAACAAGATAAAGCAAGACATCAAGCCTGACCCTCATTTACCACCTCTGGCTCGGCTCCCCCTTGCTCCCCCTCACGACCGCCGTCAGGGATCTCCACGATCTCCTCTCCAACAAAAGCATGCCGGCTAGCGGCGGTATCCTGGAGATCACCAGCTTGAGGAAGGGGGGATCCGGTGGAACGTCATGCTCGGTAGCTTCTATTTCTGCCATCTGCTCGGCTGCAGCCACTTCGGCATCAGCGTTTGTTGACGTCTCACTCCAAAGGGGGGAATCCAAAGGAACTCCGGCGCGTTCCAGGGCTTGCTTATAACCAATTGCCAAGAGCTCGGCCTTCAGAGCCAGGACTTCCTTGGAGAGATGAGTCCCGCACTCGTCCCAACCCTGTTGCAAGAGCTGGTCATCACGATCGGCACTCCCCACCTCCAGATCGACTGCTATTTTCCTTTGAGTTTCAGCCTCAGCTTGAGCAGTACCAAGGAGGGACCGCAGTTTGGCGTTGGCAACAGACAGGACCGAAGTGGTGTCCTTTGCCTTCTTCTCTTCTTCTTGGGAGGCCTTCAATTTGGCCTCCAGGCCTTACAAGGCCGAGGCGTTGTGGACCTGGTCTTCCTCCAAATCTTTCACTTTCTGCAAAGAGAGTGTGGGAGCCTTGCCCAGCCTCTTGGTCTCCCTAGACAGCTCAGCATATCGGTTATGCAGAACAGTAACAGCCTGAAGTTGCTGCACAAAAGAAAACAACCACAAAACATGTTAGTCGAACTCTATCACGAAAAAATGGTAAAGCAATTAAGAGATATACGCTCGTACCCCAACTCCGAGTTGATAAACTCGGTCAAACAGACTGGGCAGGGACAGCCCGAAGTGATCAGCGACGTCCAAGGGGAGGGCAAGGCCCCCTGGCTAGACTCTGGGCCACTGTGCCTAACTTAGAGGAGTCGGACATATTGACGGGGCGTCCCTGAACAGTGAATTCAGGGAGCCATGGGGCAGGAACCACGTCCTGACCGACTTGCCCGGGATCTCCTTCTATGACAGGAACCCCGTTGCCTCGAACCAAACAACGGCGCTGGGTAGGGCGTGACTCCTCAGGTGGAGGTGAGGAACTAGGCCTGACCGAGCGAGAGGCTTCCACCGTAGGTAGGGCAGTCTGGGCTGGAGATGGAGAAATCAGCAGAGCCGGTGAAGATGGCAAAGGGGGGGATGGAGCTGATATTCGGACGGTGGGCCTGGCCGAGGTACTCGCAGCCCCCCTCCCGAGGACGACAGCGCGAAGGTTGAAGGTTCTTTCCCTCGGCATGTTTTCTTCTTCTCCTCCTGGTATAGATTGGGGTGGCGATTCCGGTTGGGGGGGAGACGATGAATCTTGGTGCCGAGCTCCTCTGGGACGGAGCACCCGGCGATAACTCGGCATATAGCCAAGTAAATCTAGAGCCGAGCGGGTCTCACGGATGTTAAGGTAGCGCTACACCTCTCCAAATATGGCTTATCTCTTCTTTTGTTTGGCAAGAGTGGCCGCTGCAAAGAGGAAATGGAAATTCATTAGAACGGTAGATAGCATAAACGGAGCACTAAGTAAAAGGAAATAATAAGGGGGCTGAACCAACTTGGGACCCTTGGGATGGAGCGACCAGCAAGTCCAGCGTGGTTGGCTTGAAATTCAATGTCCCCGCCAACCAAGATCAGGTCATCTCCGTGTTTATCTGTGTCTGGGAGATCATGAACCATTTGTTGGGTCGCACTCCTTCAACGGAGATAATAGGTGCGGTCGTAGTGGGTTAAGGTATAGCTATGAAAAATTTTGGGGATGCCAAAATTCAACCCATAACGACGATTGATCTCGGCCACTCCCATCACCACCCTGAAGAAGTTTATCGAGACTTGTTGGGGTGTAAGGCGGCACGTGGCCAGCATCTCCCTGAGTAAGGGATCCACCGAAAATCGAACGTCGGCCTCTACGATGGCAGCGATGGGGAACTCCACCTCATTGCCCCTAGGGCAAAAAGGGGATCCGGAGATGTTCGGATCGCAGTAACGAAGAGTTACTGAAGGTGGAATTCGGTTCCTGGCCCTAAATGCGGCCAAAGCTGAAAGGGTGTTTATCTCCTTCACGAATTTTCCTTTCCTTCTCGCTATGATTCTCACCAAGGAGGAAGAGAATAGTATAGGGAAAGAAAACCCAAAAAACCCAGAAACTGTTGAACAAATGAGAAGAACAAAGAGAGAAAAGTAGACTTACGGGCCCTAAAAGCACTGATTAAGCGTCTTAAATTCCAGCACGACGGAGGATCGACGACGATATTACACGGTGTCAAAGCAGTGGCTCTAAAAACCGGTGGGAAAGTGAGGTAAAGGAAAAGATGAAGACGACAAGAATGGCGAGAATGACAGAAAGAAAAAACAAAAAAGAGAGCCACGAATCTCATTTATAGGGAAAAGAAGATCCCCGAAGTGCCAACGGCCACCTCGGAGAAATAAAACGTCATCATCGTCTCCTTAAAAAGGGGAAAGACGCGCTCGCAGGATCCCATATAGTTCCGATACGTGGCAAACTTTAAATGTAAGTGGTGGCGCATTGAAAGGGATGGTGACGGGAACATTTAAGAGGAGGGAAATTAATCAGCTTCCCTCATGCAGAGCAAGAGAAGAGTTGAGGGGCAAATAAAGGGGTAGGCTGAAACCCCGACCCAGATCCGCTACAAGATTCGGGGGCCCGGTGGAAACCGTCCTATAGGAACGACTTCGGTCCATTGGGACAATGTCAGTAAGGTCGAAGATCATGGGGTGATCTTCGAGAGTTCGGCCCTGGGTCACTTTAATGCTCTAACAGCGCATTGAATGCGATTGGACCAGGATCAAAGTAGCATTCAATGCGACCAGACCGAGCGCTCCTGTCATCGAGTGCCCTGTAACGTCGAGGGAAGCGTCCAGTGATGGAAACTTGGCCCGAAGTACAGCCAAGCTAAAATCTTTTGCGGCGATGTGACCATTGGGGACATCCTTGTCAGGTAGCAGAACAGGTGTCAGGTGGCAGCGCAAGTCCGAGGGAGACGTGTGCCAAAAGAAGTAATCATGAGAAAAGAGATGAGAGATTACACTTTCATGCACTATAAAATGATAAGAGGTAATAAACAAAAAGGGGGAATTTTTTTTAGAGTACTTGGTCATTAATATGTTTTCCTAAATCCTTCCTAACTTGATCGTCGGAGTGGCTTTCGGTGAGAAGTCGCCGAGTAGTTCACGTGTGTTCCTTTTGGTAGGTCGGACAGCAATTGGGCAGGTCCAGTCGAGCTGGGTTCAACCCATCAAAAAAATTTAATATACGGGACTTCTCCGTACAGATGTGATGGATCTGCGGGGCACCTGCATGTGGTGTATGTGGTAAGTTATATGCATGTAAAATCCTGATTAGGTTATGCATAGGAATGTTCAGTGTTACCCCGTTAAATTCAGTTTTATCCTGTAATATGCGGTGTTGTCCCGTGGTATGCGGTCTTATCCAGTGGCATGCGGTTTTATCCCGTGGTATAATCCGTAGTCGGCGGTTCCATCCCGTGGCTTATGGTTTGGTTTGCGGTTTTATCCCGTGGTTTAGTATGCGATTTTACCCCGTGGTTGGTCTATGGTTTTATCCCATAGTATACAGTTTTATCCCGGGAATGTATGTTTATATACGGATCTTTATCTCAGTGTTAGGACTGTGGTTGCGGCGTGTGAGGGCCGGTTATATGTATCATGGATTGCATGTACTGCATTGTGGGACGGATAGACTAGTTTTCAAATTGTTTTTAAGAGTCGTGCGTATCGCGATCTAAAAACTATTTTTCAACTGTTTTTAGGGCTCCTGTGAGTGAGTCAAAAAATGGTTTGTATCCTCGCTTTTCCTTTTGCATGTGAAAACTATTTTCAAGGCTTGAAAGAGAATCTAAATCTGTACTTCGACTTCCTAGCATGTTTTGTTTATATTGCATGCTTGTCTAGTTTCTGCTGAGCCTTAGCTCACACTGTGGGATTTATTTTTTTTCAGGTACCGGTCACGCTGGTTGATCTAGAGGTGCCGAAGGAGGTGGGAGAGTGTAGTCTTCCTTTTTGTTAGTTTTGTTACATATATGTTGTAACATGTTTTCTCGGCGTTGGAGTCTTGTAATGTATGCCGTTTGGCGCTTATATACAATGCATGTATGGTTTACTTTGAGAGAGTTTTCTCGGGCTAGGTGTTGTGGTTGTTTGTTTATGGGCGTTTCACGTGGTTCGGAGTTTGGGGCGTAACAAATGATTTGAAAAAAAGTATAATTTTTTTGTACCAATGCACTATCTGTGATATTTTTCTTTTGCTTTTTTTTTTTGTGTGTGTGGCTCTTTCAATCTTTTTTGAATTTTTTAAATTTTTTTACTCTAAGTCTTTTTACCTTTTTAATTTATCATAATAAAATAAATTTAAAAGTATAGCTGTTTTGGCTGAAATTTAAAAAAATCATTAAAAATAAAAAAAAATGCATTATAAAGCTATAAAATGATTTTTTCACTTTATTTGAACTTTTTCTAATTTTTTATCAAAATTTTTATTTTTTTAAATTTTTTACATGATAAAAGAAACAAGTATGCTCGTTTGAGTTAATATTAGAATATTTCACTATACTCGTTTGAGCTAATATTAAAACATTTCATTATAAACAAAAAAATGCATTAAAAAAAATTTATTACACGCGATGTCTAAATATAAACAAAAAAAAACATATAAACCATAATAAACTAACTAATCAAATTTTATGTTATTTATTTTCGAATTTAGTAAATTTTTTCTCTTTCTTTTATTCAAAATATTTTTACTTTCTAATAAATTAAAAAAATTCAAAAAAGATTAAAAGAGCCACACACACAAAAAAAGGCAAAAAAAAATTATCCCAGATAGTGCGTTGGTCAATAAAATTATACTTTTTTTCAAATCATTTCAATTAAATGTGTTTTAAAAATATAATAATTTATTTTTTTACTAAAAATAAAAAAATAAAAAATAATATCTCAGATAAAACATTTTACTATACTCGTTTGAACTAAAATTAAAATATTTTACTATAGAAATTAATATTTTTTTAATCAAAATTAAAAACTTAAAAATAAAACTAAATTAATAAATTAAATTTTATGTTTTTATTTTACTTATTTTTGTATTTAATAATTTTTTATTTTTTAATTAAAATTTTTTAAATAAGATTTCTTAATAAAAAAAAAACAAAAAACAAAAAGTAACAAAACACTGTTGAAATAGTAAAAATACTGTTTTTTCGTTCAAAATTAACGAAAAATTAACTTTTGAATCTAAATATTACAAAAATAAAAAAAATAAAAGAATACAGTAATATTTCAAAAAATAAAAAGAATAACAATAATATAACCTTTAAATATAAAAAATATAAATATAATTTATCTTTTATTATTAACTTACTAAAATTAGATATCTAAGTGCATTTTAACCACGATTATAACCAGATTTAACTCATGATTAAAATATGACACTGAGCACAGATTTAAAATATTTACATTTTAAACCTAGTTTTAAAATATTTACACTGAGCACAGATTTACACGTCTTAAGTCCAAATATGCGTTGAATCTAGATTTTTCTTTAATAACAACACCTCCTCACCGACCGAATTGTCGCATCACCATTCACCACTCACCATTCACCATTCACCACTGTATATATATATATATATATATATATATATATATATATCTCTCTCTCTCTCTCTCTCTCTCTCCCTAAAGGCTAAAACCCAAGAAACAACTCACAAATTAAGGACTCTCAATCAAAATCTTCTCAGAACCCATGGCCATGATGATACCAGCAATCTTTCACCCAAATCCCAATCTCTCTCCCCCTCCTCCCTACACCCCGGCGTCTCCCCAAGAAGAAAACCTCATCTACGGCATCAAAATCTCGTCGGTGAGTCCGGGAATGGTGACCGGACCGGACGTAGTTCATGAGCCGACGAGCATGGACCTGGCCATGAAGCTTCACTACCTGAGAGGAGTCTATTACTTCCGGAGCAAGGCAGGTATGAGTGCCGTGGGCATGAAGGAACCCATGTTCGTGTGGCTGGACCAGTTTTCCGCCGCCTGCGGCAGGCTTCGGAGGTCAGAGTCGGGGCGGCCTTACATCAAGTGCAACGACTGTGGTGTGAGGCTCGTCGAGGCCCGCTGTGTCAAGACTCTGGATGAGTGGCTGGAGATGAAGGATGACGAGGATGAGGACGCACTTCAGAAGCTGCTTGTCCCAAATCAACTCATTGGTCCTGAGCTTCCATTCTCTCCTATGGTTCTTTTGCAGGTACTCTTCTGTCTTTTAATTTTTGAAAAATTTTAACCATATATTTGGACACAAATTTAAAAACACATCTCTCTCGGAGGGTTCACAGTTGAAATATGTGTCTACTTCTGTAATCGGTTGTACATGTAGAAAAATTTTTTATTTTTTTATTATAAAGTTGCACACACACTAAACTACTGGAGTGCTATTTTGTGAGGCCACTTAAGAATATTCATTCTCTTAAGGATTCAAATTGTGTAATTTAATTTCTTATTTGTTTATTTGAAAAAAATAGAAATAAAATGGAAAAGTATATGAGCTTCACATATGTTTTTAACAAGTTATTTATTTAACTAAATAGCTGCAGTTAAAAATAGTTATATCTCGCTCTTTAATTAATTAGCTCACGCTAACCAAAAATAGTAAAAATGACTTTATAATAAGTAATTTTGCAATTTGTAATTTATTCTCAATCTTTTTTTTTATCTTATTTTATAATTAATATATTTTAATTTAATTTATATATATATATATGTGTTGCCTTCGTTTATTTTATTTACTTAACTCACTGTCTATAACCCATATTTATTAATTATATTCATAATTTCAGCGTCTACCCAGGAGGCAGGAACTTATTGCCGTGGAACCCACACTAGCAATTAAACACGATGTGTAGACTACTAGTTTATTATTTATCTATTTTTGAGATTGTGACCGTTCAGTTGAGACATTTATGAGTTTAAGTTGGACTCAATTTGTTAATTTAAGTTAATTTTACTTTTTCATTTATTTAATAATATTTGAGTTTTTTTTGTAATATTTATTTTAAAAATAATTAAGAATTTTTAATTAATTTAATTTTTCATATAAGTCATGATTTACACGTTAAAAATGAGTGTACCTTGGCCCAGAAATGACCCAACCGAGCTGTCAAATCCAGGACTGAGTAGAAGTCCGCCTCTTTCTAAATTTCATATCAGACATGAATTGTGTTAAAGTAATTTTGAAACATTTTTTTGAAAATTATGTTATTTACAAAATGTATTACTTATGCAGTTAATTGACGGTATTTGATTAATTTTTGGATAAATTATATTTATTTTTTTTATATTTAAGGATAATAATATTGGTATTTTTTTATTTTTTAAAATATTACTGCACTTTTTTACATTTTTATTTTTGTAACACTTAGGTCCAAAGTTAATTTTCGTTAATTTTTAGACGAAAAACACTTTTTTTTATTTTTTTTTGTTTTTTTTTAATTATAAAATTTTATTTAAAATTTTTTAATTAAAAAATAAAAAATTACTAAATAAAAAATAAGTAAAATAAAAACATAAAATTTAATTTATTAATTTATTT
>JAULJZ010015216.1:5556-16130 GCA_032270985.1 Heliamphora pulchella | reverse complement strand
GACGAAGTTTTCCAACCAAACGGTGAGAAATGAGCTTTTAACGCGTAACTCCAACCTCCAACAGATGTACAATTGAGAGGAAAACAACAAATTCACTCTAGAGGAGCAAGGAGGGCTCCAAGAAATCACCAAACCCAACCCTAAGTCTCAACTCTTGCTCTAGAGAGAGAGAGAAGAGGTAAAAAGAATGAGGTAGAAATGTTAAAACCCACAACTTAAAGTCTGCTCGCCGACAGTCCGCTTGAGCGTTCCCTACTTACTCGAACTCTTTGCCATTAGACCGCTCGAGCAAGCCCCAGGCCGCTCGAGCAGTCAGCGCTGTGAAGGTCCCAGAACTAAAGCTGTATAAATGAATCAAATCATAAGCCAAATGCCTCAAAACTCACCCGAACAATCCACAGCAATAATCCTCATGCATTACCATGTATACGGTCATCATCATCCATCATTTCCATGATTAAATTTCAATTTCTTCGCAAAATTAAATACTTTTCCATATACCACCAAAGGTCTCAAAATGAGTTTTAATTAATCCTCAAAGTAAAAAAAAGTCCAGTTCCCTATAATCTTCCCCTCTTAGGAAATTTTACCCCCAAAATTCAACACTAGAACTCGAGTCAACTGTTTCACCGTCGACTACTGATAATCTTCGACACAAAACTCTGTAATACCAATTCGTAATGCCAGACAACGATAAAGATGCTAGCGCAGTTCATCCTCACGAGTGATGTCTCGCAACACAAACATGTTTTCAGAGGGTAACCATCCATACTGATTGCTTTTGCAAAAATGATCTTACTAACACTATGGTTATCTAAACGTCATCGGGTCGAGATCCAACTCACACCACCGAGGCGACCAGTCTGTCACCTACTAGCTCATCCCCAAATCTCAATGTGCACCAAAGACTACTCCCGTAAGCCCAAATACACGTTGTTAAACTCTGGCACTACTCACAAGGGTTTACACGTATCATACCCAAAATCCTATTCAAGCCTTCACGCTTAATGGATGACTACAAAACTCGAAGCCACATTATCCTTTGGCGCACATCAGAAACGCTGTCACTAAAGTTGAAAAGGTGCTCATTCCCAATCAGAGACAACAAACATCTGGTTATAGAGAAATAAGCTCACCCAACTCGTTGAAAAAAATCCAAAGAACATATTTTCTTCTCATGATTTGCAAACATTCCATCTACACATTCACCTTTTACCAATTCTCGACCAGTTCCTCAACTCACAAACCACAACTCTCATCTCGCAAAAATACTCAAGCCACATCATTGTTAAGGTCAAGATTTCATACAATTGAGATTACCATCCAAGTATTATAGTCATTAAGAGTAACACGGTGACTTGAACTCCATGGGTTACTTGGACCAAATACGCCATACAAACAAAAATTTCCACAGATACATACTTATCTTACGTTAATTCAATCACTTCTGATGTTATGACACAATGCACATACGCAGCTCCATGTCTCGCCATCGAACCTCTAACTCTTAGTCGACTGTTCCACTTCTATTTGACCTAATGAACTCCATTCAGCATTCGCTCACACTCATAAAACGTATATCGGTACCTCAAATTCACAACGTTCCATATGATCATCTGATCCCTCACCAACGCCACTTAACCGCTTCATACCTTTTCCACCAAGTAACAAACCAAGACCCATCTCTTGTACTTAATAACTTCATTTTATACACAACTCATCAAAGCACTCTATCCACCTAAAACTAGCCACGAAAGAACCACACGACTCGATCTGTATGCCATTATCTTGCTCTTCCAACTTTTGTACTCATGCACTTACTCCTTTAACGTACTGACACTAAGCTGCCACGCGACGTCACCGAAACCAACGAGATTACAACCTCTCTCAACTTCTCATCAGTTGAACCTAAGCGTCTTTAAATTCTTTTTAAGACTTATACATTTACCACATTCTCATAATAACCTCAATTTGATTGTCCATAATTTGTATCCTTACCATGGGTGGGCAACCGACCACAAACTCTGAGAGAACTGAGTAGTTCAAAGTGCCAAGCAAAACGCGAATCAAGACTCAAAAAGGTCTATCCAAAACTCACCATGTGAACAACCGAGTCACAAGATTTCAACAAGGATCTTACTTTGATAAGTGCTAAGGATGTTAACATCCCTATACAACCCAAGACATACATTATATATTTGTCAAACAACCTTCAACTCACCTTTGCAAGCATAGGTTCTACATCTCTACACTAACTTATTCGTTAGAAAAAGGACAGACATTCTAAGTCTACCAACCCAATATCTCAGGGAACACAACCCGAACACTAATACTGACAGAGTAGAGTAAACAAACCTTCATCAGAAAATTATGAGGAATTAGTCCCACAATCTTCCAATCACGGTGGTACACGTTCACAAGGCACAACCTAAAGGACCATAACAAGGGTACACGATCCATAAAGATTTTCACCTTCTCAAAAAATAGCCAAATCAAGAATCACTCAAAGGTCTCGACACTCACATCCAACAATGATAAAATAGTTCACACATAATAACCGTCCACAAGACATCTCTCTCTCCGTCATGAGGAAAGAAAAGATCAACCAGAAGCTCCTACTCAACACCATCACATTCTAGGTACCCATGAAATACTCAGTTCAAGAGAACACTATCCATCTATCCTTAAGTTGACATTGACTACTACCATACCAACGTTGTCGATCCCAATCATGATAATTATATCACCCGTCACACTTAGTTCTCAAGTTTAGACCCTGCTCAGACACCTCGAATACTATTAACTTCCTTATGCCCCATACAACGAATGTTGTAGGATTATAAGTTAGTTACCGAATATACAGAGAGGCACAACACCAAACACTCCCATTATACTAGGGCTTCATCTCATAAGGTTGCGCTTATACTAGCCCGACTTCCATCAGATAAACAATAGTCACATTATAGCCTCGAGTTTATTGCTTAAGTAATTCCCAAAAGAAAGCATAAGGCACTTAGTCGAAGAAGGCTAACATTGAAACTTTCCACCCAGAGTTACCCATAACTCCCACGACTATACAAACATCATCCACACGTCTATAGGCTGTGCATACAACGACTACATACCCTTTGGATCCACGATTTTTGCCTGCCAACCCTAGGCCACTCAAACCATCATGGTATAATGTTGAACTTTACAACTCTAAATTTTACTTCCAAGGCAAAACAACATAACCACCTCTACACCGTAGATTCAAATATAAACAACCTCTATTCCTTTAAGGAACATCACTCTCATGATACACCATCTAAACAACTGGGTCAACCACACCATCAACATCTATCACGGTTTCTCCAATTTCATGTACTTAGCACTGGCAAGAGGGACACTAAATCGACTACGTCATCTTGTAAAAGATCTAATACCTCTTACATCTCAGCTTCATCCAGGCACACATCCCTATGCTCACCAAATACTGTTCCCGAACATGATCCCCTAACCATACAGACAACAATCAAAACCATTAGCCTTTACTCTCATAGAATTCTCAAAGAGTCTACACTCGTCGCACACTAGAAGCATAACCAAAACCAATACACCTTTCAATACATCTACGACTTTTTGATTAATCGACTGAGCACATCTCTAAGCTTACGCACCTGTAACTTAACTCTCAAACCTTTATAAGGAATAAGATTTCTAAAGCTATCAAACATCACTATGACTACCAATAACACCCTATAGGGCAAGGGAGAACCCCAAAAATCATTCACGTCTTGGAATTTCAAAACACGTTAGGCCAATAATTATTATGCTCACATCCACTATGTTCCTGTTCATAGCCCATTCTTGAGTACACGGCTCAAGACATAACATGACTCATAACGTACATAACCCTCGGCACGCTCAAATCCATATACGCAAGAATATTTACAGGGAGGTATCATCACCATTCCATACTCAATCATACCAAATGGTCTCCGAGGGATCTCAAATAACCTATCACACCTAATCACAAGGTTACTAGTAATACGACTCACCTCCCGGTGGTATTACTCCACAAGAAAAGTTCTCTACAACAATCAACCAATTATCCATGCCTTAACAAAACCTGGATAAACTCACGATAAAATGAAAATACAATGGGCAATTAACTAAGGCCAACACCAACTCATGTGGTTCTACTCCCATAGCAATCAACGAAAACCAGGTCGCACATTCTTAACTCAAACCACGACCCTAACTACGACTTCGCCCTAGCCCTACATGCATAGCTTCTACATAAAAGAGGGCATCATAAAACTCACCATGACAAGATTCGACTTAACATTCTAAAGCTACACAACTACATTAATCATCTTCACGTAACGTCACACCAACACGTATCCACATACTAGGGAGAACCCTTAGCAATGATACACCAATCTAGGTAACTCGTTTGAATTTCTTGCTAGAATTGACGTTGGCCAAATGGCTTTTTAACTCAAATTCCAAACTAGTCGACTGGACGTCCAAAAGTAAGACACATCACCCCAAAAATCCAACCTTTATACTCATGTACCACATAGCATGCAAACATCAAGTTAATCTGTAAATATTTTATGCAATCACACCAATACAGGAATGTCACACATTAATGCAAACTCTCATGCAATGGATCAACCATTCTCACAGTTCCTAAGTATTCAAATCTAAAACTTTGATACCAATCTGTAATGACCCGATTCTGTAACAATAAAATCCTGTTATATATATAAGAGGTAAAGAAACCCAAGTTTACAATTTTCTCATAAAATTAATATAAAAGAGAGCTTTTTAAATAGTAAAACAAGCCCCTTAGATATAGCTATTTAGGTCATAAAAGATGGTCAAAAGATAACCAACAAACCTTCTTTTCAAAATAAATTTTCAAAATGTGCCACCAAGCGAAGTTCACTTCAGCAAACCACCGGTCAAGCGGTGAGACATCCAAGAGTAAACTGCTCCAAAATCCAGAAATTTTCTTAAGTATTGGAAAAATTCTAAAATTTCTTATACTTTGAACATAATTTTCATAAGCCAAAATCTTGAAGTTAAAATATACATTTAACATTGAAATAACCTTCAACTTCTCAAAACTTGAAAAACCACCATACTAAACCATAGAATCTCATACGAAAACCAAGGAATTAACCCAAATTAAGAACCCGACGATCTCACATGCATACAAGTTATGAATACACGGCCTTAAGGCCTTACAAAAGGGTTTTCGACAACCCAAATACATTTTTAAAGTCTAGTAAAAGAATTGCAATTACAATCTATAACTCATAAAAGATGATTCCCAAGAAACGTGTAGTTTCTTAAAAAATGACCCAATAAGGTTCAAGTACGGTCCTCCTTACTCGAAGATTTATCTTTCGTATCGCCTGAAATGTATTTAAATAACATGAGCTGAGCCTCATAGAAAATAGACTAAAGATGAACAAATACATAACATGCGAGGATGGTTATGTAAAATGCAACACATAGTTTTCTTAAAAGAAGTACCAATTTTGTTTCCAAACCAAACGCCATTCCCATAATCAATTTTCCATTTATAAAATCAACTCTGTTTAGTCCTTCATTTTCTTATCATTACAATCATTTCTAGTTCCCCATTAACCGCATACACGCACGCACACACACGCGCACACATACACACGTACATCTTCTAATTCTTTTCAAATTCAAACCAATTCATGGTTTAAGTTTTTAAGAATCGATGTCGGACGAGTCTATAGATACACGCATGGCCACTACCGATCGGGTCACAAGGAGCTCGCCAAGTGACATATGCTTTTTATAATCCACCTCAGACTTGTAGATCTATGCATGGCCACTACTAATTAAGTCTTTAGAAACCTACCCGCCAAGTAACAGATGCGTTCTCTAATCCGTCGCGACTCACATAACCTGTGTAGTTTTTCAGTCTTTCACTGAGGAGCTAGACTAGCCTATAATTAAATGATCGTGGGATCTAAATCGGTTCATCCATTTCATTATTTTCAAGATTCCACACACGAGTCCAAACCAAACATGGTTTCTCTCGTCAAACCCAATACGATCAAAATCATTCACATCACAATCCGAGTCCAACTGTTAAACCCAGTTCCTCTCGTCAATACCCAACACACACATGGGATTTAAATGATTCAATTGTTGTTAGTACTCTCATAATTTATATATTCAAATAAAAAAGGTTAAAAACAAACCCCAAATCAACATCTCATATCATTGATATTCATCAATTTAAAGAATTTATTCAAAATTTCAAACTCAACACTCATGTGTTCTTATGCATCATATAAATTTATAAAAATTTATATATAAGTAGGTTGAAATAACCCCAATTTGTCCAAAGACTCGATCAATTTTATCATTTGAACTCAATAACCCAAAAGCCCCAATTTTCATGATTTCAACCCAAGTTAAAATCTCAACTTTCTAAAATCACATGCTCAACGTCTTCTAACGATAGCATTAAGGTAGATCTACCACACATCATGTAAAACTCAAGATCCAACATTGTTTAATTTCAAACCCAAATTAGGGTTTCAAAAATATAAATTTTTCATGCTTTCAAGAAAATCTAATGAAAATACAACTCATATACATGCAATGATTGAGATTAGTCTTAGATTCTACCTCTTTGATGATAAGACCTCAAAAATGAAGCCCTAGCAAGCTCCAACGATGAAGATCTCCAATCGAACGGTGAGAAAGGAGCTTCTAACGCGTAGCTCCAACCTCCAACGGATGTACAATCGAGAGGTAAACGAGAAATCCTTTCTAAAGGAGCAAGGATGGCTTTAAGAAATCACCAAACCCAACCCTAGGTTTCAACTCTTGCTCTAAAAAGAGAAAGGGGTGGAAAGAATGAGGAAAAAATATTAAAACTCACAACTTAAAGTCTGCTCGTTGACAGTTTGCTCAAACCGACAGGGGTCCGCTCGAGCAGTCCCCACTTACTCGAACTCTCTACCATTAGTCCGCTGTGAGGGGCCATGAACCAAAGCTATATAAATGAATCAAATCATAAGCCAAATACCTCAAAATTCAACCAAACAAAACACAACAATAATTCTTAAGCATTACCAAGTATACAGTCATCATCATTCATCATTGCCATGATTAAATTTTAATTTTTTTTCACAATTAAACGCTTTTTCATATACCACCGAAGGTCTCAAAATGAGCTTTAATTAATTCTCAAAATAAAATAAAATAAAAAAAGATCGGGTCCCTACATCCACAAGCACCCGGACTATACTACTTGTATACGGCTAACATCGTGAGGCGGTTTATCACAGATCTCGTTCCTGCCCATACTATGTGTATGCAGATTGTGACTTTTGCGAATCTGGACAAAGCATGTCTCACGACATAATATGGCTCAAGACATACATAAATCCCCCCTCAAACATTGGCACCACCATACAAACCCAACTCCATGTCAAAACCCAGTTCTTTTGAAAAAAAATGTGTTTGTTCGAAGTTCAATATTTGGTTTTTCGTGCATTATTATGGTCAAACTAACATCTATACAGTATGAGAAAAACTGCCATTTATAAATATAGTCAACATGTAATGATGTCATAAGTAGAAGTCATGCTTGACAAAACAAAGAAAGATAACATAAATAGAACAATATAAGATATAAGTAGAACAATTTGGAGTAGGGTTAGTTTGGCTTAAATTTTAAAAGAAATAAGTTTTTATTTTCAAAATGTGGAATCCTTATATTTACAAAGTTTGGTTCTCTACTCTTTTTGCTTCTTTATTTTTATCATTGAGCTGTGTTACCTCGACGGGCTTATATATTGGGGCCCAAGAAATTAGGTTATTTTTTTTACAAATGCCTCTCTTTAATAGAGCTTATCTTGTAACTTGTCTCAAAAAATGTGCTGAAGCTTAGAGATGAACTATTTTATCGTATTTCTAATACCTAAGTGAGTAGAACTCATAAAAAACAAGTAGCACCCGGCCTTCTATTGAGCTTCATACATATCCCTTTACAAAGGCCCATACCATCATAGGTTAGGGGGAAATGTTCATGCGAAAGTGGAAATCATACCTTTGCAATGGCTTGTGATTCATGTATTGGCTATGGGCCTTAAAATCGATGTTTGGTGCATTTTAGGAATTCTTTCCTGAAAGAAGTAACTTCTTGTTCGGCATGGGAACATGCCTTAGCCATTTGAGATTGATCCTGCTCTTATGCCTAACCAGGTTTGAGATTGACTCTAGTTCGACAAACCCTTATGTCTACCCATTATTGAGATTTATCCCGATTTGGAAAGACCTAGCTAGGTTTGAGATTAAATAGATTGGCAAAACTTTATGCCTCCCCTAGGTTTGAAAATGAGTTTGAGCTTAAATGAGCAAAATCTTATACCTCTCCTATGTTTGAAATTGAGTTAATTTGAGCCTAGATGGGATTTTCTTTCCACTCCTATGTTTCAAATTGAGTTTGAGCCTAGTTTGGCAAAACCTTATGTCTCTCATAGGTTCGAAATTGAGTTTGAACATCGCTGGCAAAACCTTATGCCGCCGCTAGGTTTGGAATTGAGTTTGAGCCTGGCTGGGCAAACCTTATGCCTCTCTTAGGTTTCAAATTGAGTTTGATCATGGCTGAGTAAACCATTTACCTCCCCGTGTTTTTGAAATTGAGCTTGAGCTTAGCTGGGGAAAACCTTATGCCTCATCTAGCTTCGAAATTTAGTTTGAGCCTAATTCGGCAAAGCCTTATGCCACCCCAAATTTGAGATTAAGTTTAAGTTTGGCTGGGCAAAATCTTATGCCTCTCCCAAGTGCGAAGTTGAGTTTCACCTTAACAGAGCAAACCTTGTTGCATCCCTTAAGTTTTAAATTGAATTTGAGCTTGAGTTTGAATTTGAGTTTGGTTCGGGAAAACATTATGCCTATCTAAGTTTGAGGTTTGAGGTTTGAGGTTTGAGGTTAAGCTTCATTCAGCAAAATATTATTCAAATTCGGGTTTGAGCTTTAAAATGGAGCCTGATTTAGCAAAACCTTTAGTTTATACAAGTTCGAAAAAAACCTCATGGCTTTTTGAGTTTTCATGCCATTGTGATGGTTATCTTGAGAGACTATGGTGGTTACTCGAGGAGACTATAATGGTTACCTGAGTAAAGCTAGAGAGCTACCCTAAAAAACAACGGTGATTACCCTAGAAGATGGTGGTGGTTACTCCCCTTGAGGTTACCTTACCAAGGCTAGGTGGTTACTCGCGTAAGGCTAGGTGGTTACCCTAGAAGACAATATTGGTTACCCATTCAAGGTTTGGTGCTTACTCGTGAAGGACTAGATAGTTACTCTAGAAGGTTATTATAATTACTCATGAAAGGGTAGGTGGTTACCCTAGAAGATGATGGTGATTACCCATGAAAGGCTAGGTGGTTAACCGAGATGACAATGGTGGTCACCCATGCAAGGCTAGGTGGTTACCTAAAAGACAACAATAGTTACCGATGTAAGGCAAGATGGTTACCTTAGATGACGACGGTGGTTACCTATGCAAGGCTAGGTGGTTGTCTTAAAAGATGATGGTGGTCATCAGTGCAAGGCTAGATGGTTACTTTAGAAGATGGTGGTGCACCAGGTAGTTACCCACGCAAGGTAAGGTAATTACCTTAGAAGATGATGGCAATTATCCATGCAAGACTAGATGGTTACCCGTGCAAGGCTAGGTGGTTACCATAGAAGACGACGGTGGTTACCCATGGAAAGTTAGGTGATTACCCAAGAAGACAATAGTGGTAACCCATGAAAGGTTAGGTGGTTATCCTAGAAGGTGGTGGTGGTTACCTACGCAAGGCTAGGTGGTTACTCGCACAAGGCTAGGTAGTTACACTAGAAGACGACGGTGGTTATCCAAACAAAGTTAGGTGGTTATCCTAGAAAACGATGGAGGTTACCTGTGCAAGGCTAGGCGATTATCCTAGATGACAATGATGATTATCCATGCAAGGATAGGTGATTCCCTAGAAGACGATGATGGTTACCCGTGCATAGCTAGATAGTTACCCTATAAGACTAGGCAGTTATCGATAAAAGACTAAGTGGTTACCCTAGGAGATAACAGTGGTTACTTAAGAAAGAATAAGTTGTTACCCTAGAAGACGCTGATGGTTACTAATGAAAGATTAGGTTGTTACTCTAGAAGATGGCAGTGGCTACTAGTAAGGATGTAAAATTGGCTCAACTCGCCACTCTTTCGGTGCAGCCCGGGCCTGTAGAGCTCTTGCCAAAATTAGAACGGGGTCAAGCCGAGCTTTTTTGGGAGAGAGAGACCCAACCCCAGCCCTAGGGGTATATGAGCTCGGGCTCGAGCTTGGGCTCAAGTTAAGGTTTGGACTTTTTCAAAAAAATCAATCTTTAAATTATTTTTTTATTATTTTTAAAATTACTTTTGTATATCATGTCTATGTGTTTCTTATATTTATTTTAGTTTATAAACTAACTTGTAATATTATTATTATTTTTAATTGTTTCTCTATATAATGATTTAAAATACAATAATATTTATAGTTTAA
>JAULJZ010015205.1:0-16130 GCA_032270985.1 Heliamphora pulchella | reverse complement strand
AGAGAATGAATGAGAGGGATTGAGTGAAGAAAACAATGGCACAAGCCCTCTATTTATAGGCTGCAAATTCGAACTAGTCGTTGGGCTAAATAAGGAAGTGTCAAACTAGCCATTTTTAAAAAAATTTGAATTTTAAGCTGTTCGATCGACTGAAGAGACTCACTCGGTCAACTGAAGAGACTCACTTGGTCGACTGAACATAGTTTCGATCTATTGAACCCTAAGGTTCGGTCGACTGAACTTCTGAGGATCTGAAAATGACTGAACTCTAAGTTTCGTTCGATTGAACCCACTAACCCAGATACATATCAAGCGATTTCTGTAATTAAGAAAATCTCTCAACAGTATCTGTAATTATGAAAATTTTGCAGCGATTTTTGCAATTTTTATAAAATAATAAATTACAGTTCACACCACTAAATAACTATAATTGCACTTTAATCTATAATCTCAAGACGATCTTGCATGGAGCTCCTATTATTAAATGCTTAACTCATCTCCCTATTTTAAGATTTTCGATATCCGCCAATTAAATATAATTATTAACAATTTAATTTAATCGGCATCTTCAAATTTCTTAAACCCTTCCGTTTAACTTATCTGACCGTCGAATAACCAAATCCACCTGTAGGGTTTGGTCCAGTCTAAACTTATAAGCTTCCTTAAAGGGGTATCGCCAATCCCCATCATTCGAGACCTGAATTTCGTCAATAATTAATATTCACCATATAATTAATGCATCTATCCAATTCACTGGGAATATAAATTCATATAAGATCGCACCCTCTAATGAATCAAAATAACGAATATTAAACATGTACAAATCAATAATTATTTTAGGATTAAGAGCACAAACACTCTTCATAAAAACCTTAGAGTGTAAATTAATTTATATAATCAGTATAAAATTAATTACCCCATGTGTCCCGTTTAATACACACAAAGTGTACTAGTACAGAGGGTTAAAATAATAGACGACGCTGTTATCTGTTTCCCGTAACTAAGACAGGCCTACTAAAACTCTGTACTACAGTTGTACCGATGGTATGTCCATTTCTATCTAAACTGTGAACAAATGACTTATATTTTGCAAGAACCTAAAATCTAATTTTCTGTGTGCAAGCTGTACTCTACACGTCAGATTAAATACTGTACAGAATAAATGACATTCATGCATAATATTAAAGAAATAATATTGCATACGTCGCTAAACATGTTTCAACCACCAGTGAACAAAAATTACCTGGTTTGTTTTGCTTATTGAGAAAAATTGGACACGATTTTTTTCAATGCTCAAACTGGTTATAGTGATAGCACTTGCCTCTTGGCTTCTTCACACTAGGTTTTGGTCCCTTAACTGCATTTAGACATGTGCCTCCCTGTGTTTGAATATTTTTCTTCTTCTTGCATTTCGGCTTAGATGAAGAACCTTTCTCAACCACATACACAGAACCTAGCTTCTTAAGAACACTCTCGGCTGCTTGAAGTTTCTTAAGAAGTTCTGCTAGTGAAAAGCTGAGTTTATTCATGGTATAGTTCAGGCAGAACTACTTAAAACTTTCAGTCAGTGACTGGAGTATGATATTGACCTGGGTTTTTTCGTCAATTTCAGCTCCTAGGATCTCCAGTTCATTCAGAAGACTGATCTTCTTCAGAACATGATTCTTAACTGGGGTGCCTCCAGCCAGCCATGTTTGCATTCATTAGAGATTTCATGGTCACATGCCTAGCAGCACGGTTTTAATTCTCAAACATTTCATAATCATGTCATAAGTACTAAGCATTGACTAATGCTGATGCTGCAAAATATTTGATATGAAAGCCAAAATGTAATAGCGAGCCAACTGATCAACTTTCTGCCACTTCTGATGGGCCTAGATTTCCTGTTCGGTCGCCCCCACATTAGGTATTTGTGGATACATATCAGTTAACACAAACTTATAGTCGTCAGCAGTTAATACAATGTTTTAAAATTTTTTTTCCAGTCAACATAATTCGGTCATGTAAGTTTGTTTTTTTTTAGTATTGAAGTGAGTGGATTGAAAGCTATTTTATTCCTAAGAATTATATAATTAAAAATACCGTTAATTATGATGGGTAATACTTTGAATTTATTTTAATTTGATTCTCTCTACCATTTTAAAAGAAATTCACCAACAACTTGGTACCCTGTGAATAGCATGCCTCGATGGGAGGATTTCTACTATCCATCGTTTGTCTAGACAGGACAATTACTATTAATTTTACTATCTAGGCAATTGACATTGCCAAGTAAAATTAAATAGCTGACATAGTTTCGGTCTAATAAATAATAATAGTGACTTAGATAGAGATAATATTAATTATTTACTGCTAAGTGTTAACCACCACGTAATCCTAAATCAATCACTTTACAATGAACCTTTCAGATAGAGAAGTAATTCACACTAATAATTATCTAAAATTATTTCTTAAGAAAGTTTGTACTGGCGATACGGTAATTAATTTTTCTAACAGGGAGGAATGCCTTACGGCCAACATACAGGATTTAATTATATCGTCTTCAAATTGGTGATGGAGACCACATGATTTATCTGTGAATAAATTTTCTCCCTCATTTAGATTTTTAAAATATTTTTAAAAGTTACAAAAATTCGTTTAATTAAAATAAATTTATTAATTTTAAAAAATATATAATTTGAAAGAATCAAATATCTTTATGTGTACACAATTTTAAAAATTCTGATTTGTTAAATCATCTTTTTTTGTGTTTTAATGCGTAACAAATAAAATTTAATAAATGCACAATTTTTTGTTCAGTTTTCAGCTAAGGTAGTGATTAAATGTATTTAATTATTTTATTTTTTATTACACATTTTTTGAAAAATAATAATTTATTTAGATTAAACAATTTTTTATTTAATTAATTCAAAATTCAGAATTAATTTTTACGTTTTTTCAAGATATTCAATTTTATAAAAAATCATCTTAAACGTGATATTTTGTAAAAAATAAAATATCTAAAAAAAATTTATTTAATTAAAAACAATTATTTTATTTTCTTTTACAAAATATTTAATTAAAATCAAATTTTTTGAATTAATTAAATTAGCAGAAAAATATAAAACAAATATATATCATCAACGCAATTCATATGAATATAAATGTAGGATATGCATATATTTTAATTTTATGATCGAATTGAAACTCTGAAGAGTTTCAGACTCCTATTAAATATAAGCTATAAGAATCCCATTTCGAGTCAGTTTCCTATATATCGATTGCATCAGAATCTTTCGATACACTGTGATATACAAATATATCACATCAATATCAATACATGTCGAAAAATCACGATCAAAATAGCCCTGACTAAGCTGGCCACAGCACCACTGCTGGCGCCACCATACCGCCACCTTTAGGCTTCTTTTTCCACTACTCCCGAGCTTCGTTTTCAATGACGATTTTTCTAAAAAATAGCTTTCAAAATATACTATTTTTTTATCAAAAAAGACCGAAAACAACCCAAATTCGTCGCTGCCGTTGCTTAGCGCCACTGCCAGCTTCTGCCGCCCGTTTGGGCTTTTTTTGGTGGTGTTTTTGGTTTCTATTTTTTAAAAAATAGCACTAATATCTTGCAATATCTTGCTTCAAAGAACGCATCAAAAACAACCCCGAACAGTGCCACCGCTGCCGCTGGAAACCGCCGCTGCTTTCCCTGCTTTTTGCCGCCTGTTTTAGCCTGGTTTTTAATGATTTTTGGACAATATTTTAAAGTATATTTACTGCTATTTTATGTTTAAAAAATTTCTTAAAATAGTTCTAAAAACGTATCAAAAAATCAACAAAATTAGCCCCAAACTGTCGCTAGCAAAGCCGCCGGTGATGGGCTATTTTTGTCAATTTTTACAGGTGTTTTGACTTATTTTTACTGCTATTTTTAATGCATAAATCCTGCAAAAAATCACTCGAAAAAGCTATTTTAAAATCGTTAAAAAAATTACCGCGATCCGTCGCCAATAAAACCCAAAACCATCGTCGGTGCCGCCGCATGTTCTTTGTATTCTTGGATATTCAATCTATTCTTAAATATACTAAATTGATATTTAAAAATAAATAATAGCTATTACATTGAAAATCCATGTCCCGTAGGGTCACATTCGATCTAAAAAACTTAATCTATCACGATTAATCCTTGTGATTAAAAAAAATAATTATAATCATCATCTAAACTATTCAATCAAATATGAATAAAAAGATGATCATAAAATCGGGATTAAAAAGCATACAAAACAAAGTTAGCATAGTTCTAAATCTACCTGGCCACTCAATAAACTGTAAATAAGAAATAAAACGGCTCTGATACCAATTGTTGGAGGCAAAACTACCAAGATTATTATTTTTGTAGATAAATTTCAATAAAGAATAACTGGACAGCCAATCGCCCGCATGGGTTTCAAATAAAACTTTTGATGTCGAACGATAAAAATAAAAACTCATGCCACCACAGTTAATTTATAAGAATACATTTTTGGTTGATTCTCTAACTACCATTTTGATTTCGAGTTGAAGCTTCCATCAGGCCTTCTACCGTATTCCTTTATGCAATTTTCGAATGTAGTGTGGGTTACAATCTTTTTAGAACTCGTATCCGCAGAATCTGGTCAGCTTGAGTCTTAAAGACAAGTTATGAATTTAGTTCAGTCTACCAGCATATTTATAGAACTACAGTAGGGACCTATAGAGTAATTATGACAAAGACTTCTGGTGTAATCCAGATACGTATTTTGCGATTTTTGCAATTAAGCAAACCTCTCAGCGGTATCTGTAATTATGAAAACCTTGCAGCGATTTCTGCAATTTTTATAAAATACTAAATTACAGTTTACACCACTAAAGAACTATAATTGCACTCTAAGCCATAATCTCAAGACCATCTTGCATTGAGCTCTTGTTATTAAATATTTAACTCATCTCTCCATGTTAAGATTCTCAATACTCACAAATTAAATCTAGTTATTGACAATTTAATTTAATCGGTATCTTTAAATTCCTTAAGCCCTTTCGCTTAATATATTGGACCGCCGGATAATCAACTCCACCTGTAGGATTTTATTCTGTCAAAACTTATAAACTTCTTTAAGGGGTATCGTCAATCCTAATCATTCGAGACGTGAATTTCGTTAATAATTAATGTTTATCATATAAATAATACTTCTATCTAACTCACTGAAAATATAGATGAATATAAGATCGCACCCTCTAATGAATTAAAATAACGAATATTAAATTTATGCAAATTAATAATTATTTCAGCATTAAAAGCATAAGCACTTTTCATAATAATCTCGGTGTGTGAATTAATTTATATAGTCAGTATGAAATTAATTACCCTAATGTGTCCCGTTCAATACACACAAAATGTATTAGTACAGAGAGTTAAAATAATAGACGACGCTATTATCTGTTTCCCGTAATCAAGACAGGTCTACTAAAACTCTATACTACAGTTGTACCGATGGCATGTCTATTTCTATCTAAACTGTGAACAAATAACTTATATTTTACAAGAACTTAAAATCTGATCTTTTGTGCACAAGCCGTACTCTACACACCAGATTAAATATTGTACAGAATAATAGATATCCATGCATAACATTAAAGAATTAATATTACATGCATTCCTCATTAAGATTCTCATAAAATAGAAAAATTAATTTCATTAAAATAAAATTAAATACTAAAAATATAATTTTCAGTATGCAACCCTAACAAAACATTTAATAATAGGAGGTCAATGCAAATTGGTATTGAGATTATGGCTAAGAGTGCAGTTACAGTTCTTTAGATGTATGAACTGTAATTTAGTATTTTATGAAAATTGCAGAAATCGTTGTAAGATTTTCATAATTACAGAAACCGCTGAGAGGTTTGTATATTTGCAAAAATCGTTGTATGGGTATCTCGATTACACTATAAGTCTATGTCATCATTACTTCATAGATCACTGCTGTAACTCTATAAATATGCGAGTAGGTTAAACCAAAATCATAAGTTGTCTTTCAAGACAAAGGTTGTCCAAGTTCTGTCGATTTCAGTTCTCGAAGGATCATAACCTACACTACATTCGGGAATCGCATCGGGAATACAGTAGAAGGTCTGATCGAAATTTTAACTTAGAAAATCAAAGTTCGTAGTTGGAGAATCGACCAAAAGATATTCATCTGAATTAACTGTGGTGGCACATGTTTTATTTTTGATCGCTCGACATTAAAAAAATTTATCTGGAATCTATTTCGGTGATTACCCATCTAATTTTTATTTTTCGAAAAATCATTTACAAATCATTGTTCTTAGCAATTTGCCTACAATAATTGGTATCAGAGCCATTTTGATTTTGTTTTTGGTTAATCGAGGGGTCCGGTAGATTTAGAACTGTGTTAACTTTATTTTGTAGTCATTCTAATCTCGATTTTATGATCATTGTTATATTCATGTTTGATTGAATGTTTTGAATGATGATTTAATTATTTTTTTAATCACGAGGATTGATCGTAATAATTTAAGCTTTTTTAGTTCGATTGTGAGCCTACGGGATATAGGTTTTTTATGTAAAATTTTTTATTTATTTTTAAATATTATTTAGAATATTTAAGAACATGTTTGAATATCTAAGAATACGAAAAACATGCGGCAGCATAACTGACGGCATCGGCGGTGGTTTCAGGTGTTTCGGACCACATATTGCTGTGATTTTTCAATGGTTTTGAAATAAATTTTTTCGATAAGTTTTTTACGGACTTTTTGTATTAAAAAACAGCAACAAAACAGTTCAAAAACAAGCAAAAAAATTGGCAAAAAAATAGCATCGGCGGCGGCGGCGGCGGCAATTTTTGGTGGCAGTTCGGGCTATTTTTTTCATAGTTTTTGCGACATTTTCGGGACTAATTTTGAGCACTTTGTAAGCATAAAATAGCATTAAAGAGTGTAGAAAAAATCATCCAAAAAATAATGAAAAAATTAGGCAAAAAATAAGCAGTAAACATGCGAAAGTTTTGGCAGCGGCACCAGGCTGTTTCGGGGTTATTTTTGAGCTTTTTTGGGACTGTTTTTAAGGCGTTCTTTAAGAAAATATATTGTTGGATATCAGTGTTAAAAACAGGAAGAAACGGGAACCAAAATCATCATGAAAAAGCCTAAACGGGCGGCAGCAACAGGGCGACAGTGGCGCAGGGGTGTGGCGGTGCTGTTTTCGGCGGCCATTGAATGCTATTTTTTGAACCTTTTTCGAATTGAGATTTTTAGAAGAAAATTGTATTATAGTATTTTTCGAGAGCTATTTGAAAAAAAAAAAAAACGGTATTGAGAACGGAGTTCGGGAGAGGCGACAAAAGCCGCTTGAACCGGCAGCTTGTGGTGGCATTGGCAGCGCTGGTGGTCTAGCGGTGGTGGTGCGGGTTCGGGGCTGTTAATCTTAATAAATTATTATTTTCAAAAAATGTATAACGTAAAAATAAAACATTATGAATGCCTTAATCACTACCTTAACTGTAAAGTTAAAGGAAAAACTGTACATTCATTGATTATTTTATTTGTTACACATTAAAACACGAAAAGATAGTTTGGTTAATCAGAATCTTTTGAATTGTGTACACGGAAAAATATTTTGAAATCTTTTGGATCGTGTGGTTTTCGAAATTAATAAATTTATTTTAATTAAACAAATTTTTATAACCCTCAAAAATATTTTAAAAATCTAAGTGTGGGAGAAAATTTATTCATAGATAAATCCTGCGGTCTCCATTACTAATTTGTAGGCGATATAATTAATTCTGCGTGTTGGCAGTAAGGCCTTTCTCCCTATCGAAAAAGATTAATTGCGGTATCGTCAGTACGAACCTCCTTTGGGAATAATTCTGAATAATTATTAGTATGGATCAGTTCTCCATCTGAAGGGTTTATTGCGAATCGGTTAATTTAGAATTTGGTGGTGGTTAACACTAAACTGTAAATAATAGTATTCTCTTCATCTAAGCCACTACTATTATTTACTGGACCGAAACTATATCAGCTATTTAATTTTACTTGATAGGATCAGTTGCCCAAATGGCAAAATTAATAGGAATTGGCCTGTCTGGACAAACGATGAATGGAAAATGTCCTCCTATCGAGGCATGTTATTCACAAGGTACCAGATTGCTGTCAAATTCTTTTTAAATGGTAGAGGGAACCAATTTTAAAATAAATTCAAAATTTGCTCGTCATAATTAACGGTTATTTTAATTATGTGATTATTAGGATTAAAATAGCGTTCAATCCATTGGTTAATATACTTAAAAAGAACAAATTAACGAGACCAAATTATATAGACTGAAATTTTTTTTTTGACATTGTCTTAACTGTTGAGGATTACAAATTTGCATTGACTGAGATTTGTCTACCAGTACCTGATGAGGGGGCCACTGAACAAGAAATTTGGGCCTATCAAAAGTGGTAAAAAGTTGATTAGATGGCTCGCTATTACATTTTGGCTTTCACGTCAAATATTTTGCAGTATCAGCATCATTCTATTCCCTATACCTATGACATAATTATAGACTTCAAAAAAATATTTGGGGATCAAAATTGTGTTGCTAAGCAAGTGGCCATGAAGTCTCTTATGAATACAAGCATGGCTGAAGGCACCTCAGTTAGGGAATATGTTCTGAAGATGATCAGTCTTTTGAATGAACTAGAGATCCCAGGAGCTGAAATTGACCAAAAAACTCAGGTCAATATCATACTCCAGTTACTATCTGATAGCTTTAAGTAGTTATGCCTGAATTATACCATGAATAAGCTCAGCTTTTCATTGGTAGAACTTCTTAAAGAACTTCAAGCAGCTGAAGGTGTTCTTAGGAAGCCAAGTTTTGTGTATATGGTTGAAAAAAGTTCTTTCTCTAAGCCAAAAAGTAAGAGGAATAAAAATGTTCAGAAATAGGGAGGCACAGGTCTAAAAGCAGTTAAGGGACCAAAAGCTGGTGTAAAAAAATTGAGAGGCAAGTGCTATCACTATAACCAGTTTGGGTATTGAAAAAAATAGTGTTCGATTTTTCTTAGTAAACAGAGCAAGTCGGGTAATTTTTGTTCACTGGTTGTGGAATTATATTTAGTGGAATTATCTACCGGTACCTGGTGTGTAGATACGAAAGCCACTAATAATTTTTACAATTCATTGCAGGGGTTCCAAGAAACCTATAACTTAGTGATGAGGAGATTTACATGCATATGGGTAATAATACAAAGGTGACAACAATTGCAGTGGGAGATGTCACTCTCAGTTTTAGTAGAGATCGAATTTTAATATTGAGAGATTGTCTTTATGTACTTTCCATTAGAAGAAAATTAGTTTCCGTTTCTAGATTGATTAAAGATGAATATTTAGTTTATTTTAATAATTCTGTAATTATTAAGATAATAAACAGGTTATCTGTTCTAGTACATTGGTGGATGATCTTTATGTATTACTCTAATCTCTCTTACACTGTAACTAACTGAATTGAATAACATATCTAATTTATTATATAAGAGAAAGTTTCATTCTTTAATGAACCAAACGTTTCTTTAGCACTTATGCTTAGGTCATATTAATCTAAAAAGAATAAATAGACTGGTAGAAGATGGACCTTTGGGTTAATTGAAAGTGGAAACACTTTTAGTCTGTAAGTTCTTCTTAGAGGATAAGATGACCAAGGTTATCGCCTATGCGTCCAGACAATTAAAACCTCATGAGAAGAATCACCCTTCCCACGATCTAAAGTTAGCCACAATCGTCTTCGCGTTCAAGATATGAAGACATTATTTGTACGGTATCCCTTGTGAGAATTTTACGAATCATTAGAGCTTGAAGTATATTTTCACCCAGAAAGAGCTGAAGTTGAGGCAAAGGAGATGAATGGAGTTAATTAAGAATTATGTCTGCACGATTCACTATCATCCATGGATGGCTAACGTCGTGGCAGATGTCCTAAGCCAGAAATCATTGGAAAAAATAATGCATCTACTAGCGGTACGAGTTGGTACTTTTTTTGAAATGTGAACGGTTAGAAACCATCTTGCCATAGGAAAGAATGGAGGCCTAATAGCAACTCTGAGCATAAGACTAACTTCATTAGATCAAATTTGAACAGCTCAATTGGCGGGTAATCAAGTGGATAAGATAAAGGCAAAAACAACAGCTAAAGGGAAGAAAAAATTTGAAGTTCGAGATGACGTATTGTGGTTTAGTCACAGATTGTATGTGCCCAATAATGGGGACCTGAGGAGGCAGATCTTAGATGAAGCGCATAACTCAACATACACCATGCACCTGGGAAGTACGAAGTTGTGTAGGGACTTCAAGGAAAGATATTAGTGGAGTGGGATGAAGAAGGACGTAGCGAATTTCGTGTCAAGATGTTTAGTATGCCAGCAAGTTATGATTGAATACCAGAAGTCGGTAGGATTACTACAACCGTTACCTGTACCCGAGTGAAAGTGGGAGTATATCACTACTGATTTCGTAATCAGACTCCCTCGAACACCCAAGGGAAATATTTATGGATAGGTTAACGAAGTTAGCTCACTACCTACCAATAAAGATGACATTTTCTATGGATCGATTTGCACGAATTTATATTGATGAGATCGCTAGGCTACAAGGAGTACCAGTTTCTATAGTATCAGACAAGGACCCACGTTTTACATCCAGGTTTTGGCCAAGCTTACAAGAAGCATTGGGGACTATTCTAAAGTTTAGTATGGCTTTCTATCCATAGACTGACGATCAATTGGGGAGGACAATTTAAACCTTAGAAGATATGCTTAGAACATGCATTCTAGACTTTGCTGGAAGTTAGGAGGAATATTTGTCATTGATCGAGTTCGCATATAGCAATAGTTTTCAGTCAACTATAGGGATGGCTCCTTACGAAGCGTTGTACGGTAGGAAATGTCGAAGTCTGATTTGTTGGAAAAAAGTCCGAGAGAGAAAGTTGCTTGGACCCGAGATAGTTCAAATTTTCACTTGCAAGATTAAGTTGATTCGAGAGAGATTGAAGCAATTACAAGACATGCAGAAGATTTATGTAGCAAATCAAAGATGCAACCTGGAGTTTGTAGTGGGGGACTGTGTGTTCTTAAAGATACCACCATGGAAGGGTATGATTAATCTAAAAGAGTTTTGCTATGTGAAGGGTCGGGGTGTTAGGGTGTGTGTAAGCCCGGTAAGGGTGAGGGTTGGTCTTCAAAGGCTTTGAGTTGTTGTTTCCTTTTAAGGGTGGGTGCTAGTATATTATGGCATTTTCAATTGTTGAATAGGATCGTGTTTTAGAAACTATTAGATTGAACTGTGGCTTTAAAGCCTTAACATGAGAAATATCCACGTCTCTTCGAACAAGGTATGTAAATTTCGATGACGAAATTTTTGAAAGAAGGGTAGATTATAATAACCTGAACTCAAAGATACGAATAAAAAAAAAGAACATCTCAAAAGAAACGAAATATCGAATATAAGTTTGGTAAGAAGAACCTGCCTGACCGTTTAACTTTTTCGAGCCCGAGACCCAGGATAGAGTGAGAACTACACAAGCATATATTAAAACCCTAATATTGAGGATAAGAATTCAAAGTTATAAGTTCAAGTTATTTAAGACAAGAGTTAAGCTCAAAAGGTCAAGAAACGAACCTATGTGAAAATACCCGAATTTTCTCCTATACTTAAATAAATAAAATTAATATGATATATATATACTCAAGTGGCTAACCACCTAGGAAAGTGTGCCAAACCTGGTGAATAAGTTTCATGAACCCAAGTTAAACTAAAGTAATTAAGATTAGGCAAACTAACCCATGGTTAAGGAAGCTTTTCAAACAAGCTTTATCCACTAACTTTTTCTATAAAAAGGCAATTAAACCTCCCGTTTCCCTTCTCTATATTTTGTCCATAGTGAGAGGAGAGAGAAAGAGAGAGAAAGAAGAAGAAAGAAAGAGGAGGAGAAAGAACCAAGAAAATTTGAGAATCTATAGAGCTAAAGCTAAATCCAAGGCCTTTCATCACCAAGAAATAACTTCTAAACAAGGTAATCAAGGCTCAAACACTTCTGATTTTATACATACCAGATACCTCTTTCATTATTTTCAAATACAAATCTAAGATCAAGAACCGAAAACTCAAAAATAAAAGTGTCATGGTTGGATTTTTTGGGACTATTGGGTTTGAATAATGAGTTTGTGAGTTAGTATGAGTTTTACCATGGGTTCCATGAATTCTATAACCTCTGGAACATTGATATATTGAAGTTCAACACATGTATACAAAGAAGATGGGTTAAATACTTACACACATGACACTAAGAGGCTAGAACCAAGATAGGCCTGAGTTTTGAGCGATTTAAGCTTTCTACACCGATCTTTGGAACATCATAACTAAATGTAAAAAACTGATCTTAGCATGGTCTTTATGTCCAAACTAGATATTTGTGATATATTTCATCTAAAATTTGTTTGAACTCATTTGAGTTAGTAGAACTCGAGATATTGCAATTCAACCAAACTATGTCGGTTTCAGACCAGTCAATAATGCTGACCTAAACACCGTAGTTTAAAATAAGATTTGAGCTTTGGTCAAAGCATAGAGGTTGTAGATAACATGTATATCTAACTACCCACTGAAAATGAGCCCAATATATTTAGGTTTGATGGGTTAAAACCCATCTGAAAGTCTCTATTGTGGTTCAGCCATTAAAAGAGGCTTCTGTCACATATTTTTGTATGATCAAAACCCTCTATTTTTAGTGACCTAATCCAAATGTGGTCTACATGAATATTATAGGTAACATGTTGAACTACCTTTTAGCCAAAAATCAGATCTAGATAGCTCGGGAAAATCCCTCAAACCCGTTTCAAGCTCTCTGTCCAAAACCGGTTCTGGTGAGGGTTTGGCGGCAGACAGAACCTATTTTACAAAATGACTTATATCTTCAACTTGTTTCATACAACTACCTCTAGCACCCTTCATAAGACTTGTAGGGGACATATTTAGCTAGAACATATCGAAAAATGGGCTCACTTTGACTTGATTTGATTCCCCAAAACTGAGACCAACAGAGATATTTTTCTGACCAATTTTCTATGCAAGTGGTGAACCTTTTTTTTTTGTGTCAAAGTTTTCACCTAGTTTCCTTAGGTTTTGACTTTGGTGTTAAACAGGAGAGTTGTAAAGAATATTTTAATCTAAATTTTCACCAAAAATCATAATTCAACTCCAAGTCTAAGTACCTCAAAATTCTGCGGTACATTAAAATTTAATAATTGAAAGAGAGTAATAAATGGTTAAGTTAAATTCTTAAATAAGTAAAGGATTGAGCAAGTGCGTAGTACCACTTAAATCTAAAAAGAAAGTAACTATGGTTCCTAAAATCAAGAAAACATTCAAGGTCAAAATCGTTTTAGTACTTCGCATTTTACAAGAGGTAGAACTCTGTGTTGACGGTTAAGTCATATTTGCTTGCTAGGCATGGAAGTTTTGCTACCAGACAAGCAAGCTTAGCTCGATAACAAAGGCTCGGTTCGTAGGCATATAAGGTAAGGTGAGAGTGCTTAGCCATTATCTTGAACTTGAGTTTATGTAAATAATACATGAAAATTATTTGAAACGCATATTTTGAACTTTGACCAGTTTGACGATCGCATGAACATGTGGTTTTCAAAAGCCATAATGTTTTTAATTCAAGTGTGCTATCCCTGATATTTTGAGTTAGCATGATGTTATTATAAAAGTATGGTTAATGTTGTGTGGTTGTTCCAAAGTGCCAAGTTACAAGGGTTTTTAGCCCTTTATATCCCGTTACGAGGGAGGTTACCCAACTATGAGTTTTTCATTTGTCGCTATAGGAGAGGTTTCCCGTTAAGTGGGGGTTTTTACCTTTAAATCTTTTGGGCTGAATCCCAGGTTTTAGGACATACCACTCGTGCTTGGTAGAGAGTAGCTCTCATTCTATCACGTTGCTATCCGTGCATTGCGAATTGAGGTTACGATACTGTCGGAACTCTTGGTTATGAGGTTGACGACTACTTGGACACTATTGGAGTTTGGGTCTAGTTTTGAAAAAGTGATTTTTCTTTTAAATTATAATCTGTGATCTTTTCATGTTCAAGCAAATGCACCAGTTTCTACATTTTCGTGAAAAATGTGATGAACTATTTTTAGAAAGAGTTTTCAGTTATCCTTAAATAAGTAACTATATTTTCTATTCATGATAATGTTAAGTGCGCTCTCTTGTAACCTCTGTGGTTGTAGATACTAGGAACAACTAGGAGATTAGTCTACCACAGGCGTCGTCGAGTAGTTTTGGATCAGGTGTTGGGAATCATTTTGGTCTAGTTTTCTTTTATTTAGTTTTTTATTTTGGCAGAGTTTCATGTATAAAATATGAAGGTTTTTAATATTTTAGAAGTAATATATGCGCTTGGGATGGCGAATTCCTAGTGACTCATATATACCCATTTTGATATTAAGATGTTGTAGTTGTTTAGAAATTCTTGTTTGATCTCTTAATATCATTATTCCTTATCTTTCTCTTTAGCTGCCGGTCTGCGGTAGGATCACATCTCTCTGTACAGGTTTGATGCCTTGCGGGAGCGGGTGTTACATTTTGAGCAAGAGAGGTACATATGATTTATGGTTTCTAAGTGTGCCTCACAGAAAACACATGCTGCCACTACTAATGGAGGAAGAATGTTCCACCTAAGAAGCAGGTCTTTTGTTGGCAGCCTACCTATAAGACCCAACCAACCATGCAATTGAACCTTTGGGGGGATGAGGGGTGACCATACACACCTCTCAAAAGAAAGAGGGAGGGATAGAAGGAGACACAAGCCTTTGAAAAAGACTTAACAGAGAACATCCCATTGTTCTCTCCCAGCCATAACACCCTGTCCACCTGATATGAGGCAGGTGGAATGTTCCTCAAACAATCTAGGAGCTGATGTAACTGCTCTTATTCCCATACAAAAATGCAGGTTCTAGGAACTATTGCTTGGATGGAACAACCTTAAAGGTGCAACAACATCCTTCTTTTTAATTGATAAAGAGAAAAGTCTGAGAAATTTCTCTTTAAGGGACATACCACCTATCCATCTGTCACTCCAGAATCAGATAGTGGATCCTGATTCTGTCGTTAAAAACTAGTTGTCAAAGAAAACATTTTTAGGAATACCTTCCTTAAATCCAACCTCCATGATGCCTTTCCAAATTTGTGAGCCATTGTTGCCAAACAGGGGATTGGGTAGCCAATCGGATAACTGGTCCTTATACTTAGAACATAGGATTTTCTTCCATAAGCTCCCTTTTTTTGAGCTGTACCTCCACCACCATTAAAAAATCTTGAAGTTTGATAGAGTTACCCAAATTTCAAATTTTGAATATATGTTGATTTGAACCAATTAAATTATAACACATAATTATTATATATTATTAAGAATTTTAAAAAAAATAGTAAGCTGGACCAATCAAATAGGAACACATAATTATTAGATATTATTAGTATTAAATAACTTTTGTTTATTCAAATGTTGTTCAAAGAAAAAGTAATTTAAACCACCAAATGATAAGTAGATTATATCAAATTTCAAATTTAAAAAGATTGAATAATTTAGATCAATTAAATTATGCCACATAATTTGGTATCAAATATGGTTTGAAATGATAGTAATTTGAATTAACAAATGATAAGATTATATAATTATCAAAATTTTTAAAAAATTTGAAATAGGAATTTGGACCAGTCAGATTCAGCCATATAATTTTTAAATATAAAAATATTCAAAATTTTTAGAAAATCTGGGACTTTCGAGCTTAAAGAGCCCACAACCTTTTATTTTATATAATAGTATATATATATATATTTATAATTTCAATAATAAGTGCCATAATTTGATTGGTCTAAAATATTATTTCAATCTTTTTAAAATTTAAAATTAAGGTAATTCTTATATTTATTGGTTTAGATTGCTATCAATTCAAATTACCTTATTCCTATTTCAACCAAAAACTCATTTTTTTGTTGGGACACAAATGATTCTCGAAACCCTCACCAATACCACCACCAAAGCCACTATTCGCACACCCACTC
>JAULJZ010015194.1:0-16130 GCA_032270985.1 Heliamphora pulchella | reverse complement strand
GGTAAAAAGGTATTCTTCTAAATTAACTTCGGATGCACGAGTTTTATTTTGATCGTTCATCATCAAAAGTTTTATCTGGAGCCCGTTTTGGTGATTGCCCGTCTAGTTAATTTTTTTCGTTAATCGTTTACAAAAAGAACGATCATGGCAACCTTGCCTCTAACAGATCTTGTCTAATAAGGTCGACAAGTTGGAGAAGATTTTGAGGAAAGCCTAAGGAGTTTAGGACTATATGCAAGACATTGAGGATCTCTGTTTATTTCCCGATGCTAAACTGCCCGAGAAGTTTAAAATGCCTAATATGGAGAAATTTGACGGGACCAGGGACCTGAGGATCCATTTGAGAATGTACGTGGGAACTTTTTCGCCAATGGGTATTAGTGATCAGTTGAAAGCCTAGCATTTCTAGTGGTCTTTGTCAAGAGCTGCTCAAAGTTGGTTTCTGTCTTTAGAAGCTGCAAAGACAAGAATATGGGAGAAACATTGCTACTGCATTTGTCAATTAGTACAACTACAACATCCAGCTCGATGTCACCACTCGGGAACTTGAGACTACCCAGTAGGAGGCCAAAGAATCTTTTGTTGAGTTTCTGACCCAGTAGAGGGTTAAGGCAGCCAAAATGACAAATCAACCCAATGAGAAGGAACAAGTAAGAATGGTGGTAAAGAACTTGCATCCGTAGTTCCGTAAGTATCTAATCACACAGCCGTTGATGACATTTGAGTAGGTTTTTTATGCTGGGATATAAATAGAAGACACACTGTAGTCTGGGGATATTGAAAAGGGAGAACCGAGCCAAAAAATAGTTAGAAAATCGTATACCAATAATCCGAATAATGTCACTAATGCCGTGAACCAAAGTTATGAAGTGAACTTGCTAAATCCTAACTCGAATCAAGCTTGCCCATCTGCTCAGCCGACTGCCTAAAATTCATTCTGAAACCAAAACAGAACTTTCACCCAACTCACTGTGCCTTTAACATCCATCCTAAGCCGTCTGATTGAGTGGGATCTCCCAAAGCCTTTAGAGCCAACCCTGCCCCAAAATTCTTTTCCCCCCAGATATGACCCTACCAAGTATGCCTTCCACTAGGAGCATGGTCACTTAACTAAATATTGCATGAGGCTACAGCATGAGATTTAGGATTTTATAGACAATAAGGTGATTCCTCCACCAACTGCCGTTCAGAAGCCAAATGTTACCACCAACCCTCTACCGAACCATGCGAACCAGCAAAATGTGAACGCTGTTGAAGGAGAGTCAGAAGGATTTGATTCCACAAAATTTATAGTCTCCGCAATAGAAACAAATCCAATTATAATTCTACCGTCTGGTCTCGAAGTACTACTGCTTGACGATCTTATTTAGGATTTGATAGTTGATGGCTTTGATAATTTTTTGATCTTTATCGTCCACGAGGAGGAAGTTCCTCTCCTTGTCAACAGAAATGATGAGAAGACAAAGAAATCAGATGACCGTGGAAAGATCCGGCCCTCCTTGAGGCGTTAGATGATTTGGAAGAAGTAGGAATCGATATCAAGTGGCATGTCCCAACCGTTCCAAGTGATGATACAGCCTGACACTGAGGGGCAGCTTGGTATGGGGAAGCCAATCTAAGTTTTAAAACAGAAGAAATAGAAAAAATAGTATAAAAAATAAGAGAGTCCTCGAACATAAAGGACGTCGATAGTGAAAGTAAGTAGGAAGAAAATCCACCAGCTAGTACGAAAGCCGAGGACAAGGAGCAAAAGGGAAAGAAGAAAATTCACCCTAAGTGAATTTATTGGGAATCGTAAGTCTTGCGTTTGATCCTCATGTATACATTATTCCTCTTCACAAGCCGAAGCCGAGAACACCTCTATATGAGGGACCGATCTTATGTTCTCTTGAATGGGATTACCAAGAAGAGAACGATATGTGGGAGTTAGAAGAGATAGAGCAAGAATTCACGAACATAGAATACGATGAAGGAGAGGATGTGCCGGAATGGCACCCGATAGTCAAAGAATCGTGCGACCATGGAGGCCCGTGGGAGCCGTGGGTCCCTCCCCCTCCATACAATTATGAAGACCCATTTGACGAGGTATCGCTACTGCAACTCTTTGAGCTAAAGGCCAATATCGGTGAAGAATTTGATTGGTTTTTGCAAAATATAATGGGAATTGAGGAAGATTTCTGGGGAAATGAAGGGAACAATGGAGAGAGAGCCAGCATAGACAATTTTTGGGCCTTCTGAGAGAAAGAGTGCCCGGTGGTTGAGATTCGGGAAGTGGTTAACCAGTTTGAAGGACTATGGGAGCCCGAAAAGTAGATAAAACATTTGATAAGGAGCGGGAGGCATTTTAAGCCCACACAGCTAGAGAAAGGGCAACCAAGTAAGGGCACAAAGGAACTAAGGAAGCAGGCAGAAAGAGGAGAAAGACAGAATAGTGAAGAAGAATATGTAGTTCTGAAACAACTTAAGAAGACGCAAGCCAATGTAAGCATTTAAGGGTTTCTTGTAGCATCTTACAAGCACCGACATGCAATCTTAAAAGCCTTGAACAGTGTGAACGTACCAATTGATGTCTCTCCTGACCAACTGGTTGAAATGCTCATAATCGAGAAGCAATCCAGTGTTATTGCCTTCAGTAACAGGAATTTTCTAGTAGAAGGGCCATCCCACAATAAGCCATTGCATTTAACCATCAAATGTCTAGGGAAATGGGTACCGATTGTTTTGGTCGACAACGGTTCCACCCTCAATGTATGCCCGCTGCAAACTACTTACTACCTAGGATTAAAGACCCAAGACTTCAAGCCGAGTGCACAAGGGGTACAAGCATATGATAACACGTGAAGAGATGTCTTGTGATTGGTGACTTTCGCTATAACAGTGGGAACTTTAGAGAGCGAAGTAGAGTTTCATGGTCTTGATATGCCAGCATCATTCAATCTGCTAATGGGACGGCTATAGCTGTATGACCCATCAATTAGAGCAGTCCCGTCCACCCTACACCAAAAGGTAAAGCAGATCACAGAGGGAGTAACTATCACTATACCAGGTGAAACTTGCTTGCCAACCCCACTTAATGATGCTACACCACTTCTCGAGATCCAATACAGGGAGGAGGATTTCTTGCTAAACAGGTTTGATTTTGACGAAACTAAGGCTGTATAAGTTCTGATGAATGACGAAGGGAGCTATGTGAATCCAAGGGTCATTAGCCATGATGAAGGAAATATCTTACTTTTTAGGCATAAGATTAGGTAAGCATTTGCAAGAGATTTGGGAGCCAATCCCGACAAACCATAATCGCCATGGGTACAGATTGGGATACAAGCCAGAATTGGAAAAATCAAGCATATGGAAGTATGGGCCGATGCTGAATGGCCGTTTCATCAAAGAAGGGGATGATTTCCGTTACTATGGGTTCCCGAACCATGGATAGAGGAGAAGACCAACAAGAAATTACTAGGGTTGGAGATCTTCTTCAACCATTAGCTATCCGACAGTGATGAAGAGGCCAAGATTTCGCATATGGATTTTGCCAAAAAGATGTAAACAGATTGGGCAGATCTTTGTGAAGAAGGAGATCTGGGATATTTCTTCAATGAAGAGATGGCCCAGGTGCGTATAGGCAAGGATGATGAACACGAGGACGTGCTGATGATGGAAGCTGACATGCCTGCAGATCACACCTCACTTATCATGGATGCAACAAAAATGAAATAAAGTCAGCCTTTTGAGTATTTTATTATGTATGATGTAATAGATGAGTTGGAGTCCGAGTCTATTGGATCTGTCTTTACTGAGTCGGTTAACGTTGTGTCCGCCGGGAATGCACCTGTTGGCATCCTGAGTCCTTTCTATTTTGAGTCTCAGGATTTATGTCACGCCCCAAACTCTGGGTCACGGGAAAAACCTACGAACAACCACCAAAACCACCCCAACACAAAGGGTGAAAACCCAGAAAGGCAAGACGAGGCGAAAACCATTGTAAAACGTACTACTGAGGGTTTATAGAAGTTAAAAGAGTAGCCAAGAGACTACGGTTACGGTTCCAAAAGCCGAGCCTTTAAAACAAAACATACGTTTTTAGGATAAGAAAATCTTTTATGTTTAAAAGAAAGCTTAGGCCGTTCCAAAAATCTTCCTCGAAGCACAAGAGTTTGAATGAAGCTTAAATTATTTAAATAATAAAAAAAAACGTGATACAACAACCCATGGTTCTCTCGAAAGCAATAGACCATGCATACATTCATATTAATTACATATGCTTTACAACATGTTATATCCAAACATGAAACATATACAAAAAGGTATAAATTACTTATCATGACAAAACAAAGGTCTTGTCATCAGCTACCTCCGGGCACCTCAAGGTCAACCTACAGGACTACGTTCACCTGAAAAAAGTTTTACAGTAAAATCTCACACCGTGAGCCGAAACCCAATAGAAACAGACTATAAAGCTGTAAAGCAGACAGGATATACAATCATATAGTGGGAGCTAGCTCAACCACAGAACCAAAAAGGTTTTCCATCCTAAAAACCACTAATTTTCCATCAGACTAACATGAGCCTAAAAAAAATGGTTTTATTTCATAAAACCCCACGTTTCCATTCTTAAAACCATGTATTGCAAATAGTGCAAATAACCTGCCACAGTTAAGGGAAAAATAGTAACCAAAACGTTGTTTCCTCTCAGATCACACAACCGAGAACAAAACGTTATTTTTCCATTTAGAACACACAACCGAGGAAAATAAAACGATAAGCAGCCATAAAATAGTATGCTCCACTTGGGCCACATCGCCGAGGAGAATAAGGTAAAATGAATCCTATGTATCGACTCTGCCTCATACATATAAAGGTAACAACTATAGACTCCCGCTCATTACTCTAAAACTGCTTAGGGTCTGCTAAGTAATGACAGGTTCTATACGAAGTCACAACAACGTAACCACTTAGTTTACAGGTTCACAACCCGAGGGTACTAAGCACCCACCACCTAATTTACAGGGTTTAACCCGAAGGACCATAGAGACCTATGCTGCGCATGTTTTCGAACTTCCACCAAGGAGCAATTGCGGACTAACTCAACACACACTGTCACGGTACATCTATAGGATCATTTCAAAACCAGCAGTAGCTCAACTACGAAAACTCAAATAACAGTTATACATCACGTGTATAAAAGAGATCCAATCCATCAACCTGGAGATCTATAAGCATGTAAAAACATGTTTCCAACAAAATATTTTAAAAGTTAAGACTCAACCCCAAGGGTTAGCTCCAAACCTCTAAAAACACGTTTTCACCATTCTCACAAAACACCTCGTTTTCAAACCTCCTTGTGAAAACTACGGGTATCAACACACCCGAATCATGTATAAAACCAAGAAAGGCGTAAAAACACACTTTTTACCCAAAAAACTAAGGTTTAACATGAAAACAACATTTAATGTATTTTCTACATGGTGAAAACACATATAATTGCATATAACACCCTTTAACAGTAGTAGGGTCTAGAATCCTACCTCCTTGAGCCAAAAGCTCGATGCCTCAAAAATTGAACCTCAACGAAACTGGATTCTGACCTGATGAATGCGAAGCCCCTGGCACCAATATCAAGGATCCACTGTCAGATTGCTAAAAATCGAGCCTTGGGGCCATCAAGATCTAGAGAGAAGGCAGAGCAAATTGAAACTTACTTAAGAAGCTAAGAATTTCAAAATCTCTTCCAAGGGTCAGATATTTATAAAATCTCGCGCCAGGCTGTCACTGCTCAAGCGCTCAGGGCACTGCTCGAGCGGACCCCTGCCGACATACATCTCTACCACACCACCGCTTGAGCGCATAATCACCGCTCGAGCAGTCACTTCACTGACCTACTATCTGCCTCCATCCCGCTCGAGTGCGTACCCATCGCTCGAGCGGTCATCGCTAGGTGAAAACCTAAAAACAGGATCAAACACGTCTCACCTAAAACACCACCGAGATCAGAAGTTATTCCTTACTCCCATCAACACTTAAATCATTTTCAAAATAAAACTGGTCAGGGTCTCACAACTCTCCCCCTCTTAAAGGAATTTTGTCCATGAAATTCCACACTACAATAACAGTGTCCCACAACCACCGATAATCTCTTATGCAACCTAGAAACGCTGTGCAACACCAGATATGCCTCAGCAACTAAAACCCCAAAATGGCGTCACACGAGGTAACCACGACTTGAAGATTCAGGCTCCACACAAACTGCCCACACGTGCAAGTTCTACTGACATCACTGCCATCCATGAGACATCCCTAAAATGTCAGATTGAGATCCAACTCACACCGTCAAACCTCGAAACATAACTCTCACTGAACACGAACCACTCCAACAATAGACGCTTCACACAAGACCAATCCACCAAGGTACTCGATCTCAAACATGCTCTATGCCTGAACATAGAGACTATCACTCCTTTGTTCTTACTACCACAAGCTGGCTCAATCACACCTTACCATCCACACCAAGGACTATCTCCGCGAGTCCAAAAATAAGATGTCGAACCCGAAAATCGAGCACATGAAGTCGCACACCCTGGGCACAACCTTTACACCAAAAGACCACCGACTTTGATACCACATCATCACCCTATCGATGCGAACATCACCATCACTGAAGCTGACATGACACCGATCCACGACCAACAACACAACACCCAACTCCAGAGAGAAGCTCACTTAACTCACCTGGAACTCCAAAGAACGCATTCCATCCAAACCTTTATCCTCTACTCGATCTTCCATAACGAACCATAATTCTCACCCTAGAGAAACACTAGGCGAGACACCATTGTCCGAGACAAGGTTCCACACAATTGAAAACCAATCTGGCATCACAGCTACAAAGTCATCTGACCCAAACGAGTCACTCGATCCAACACATCACGCAGACAAAACATCTCATAGGTCTCCAATAATCCACACAAACCCAACCATGTCTCCCGTGCAACCGCACATCACTACGCCGCACTACACAACTCAACGTCTCGCCATTAGATCACTGATACCAAGACTACAGATCAATCTCACATCAAACATGATCATTGTCATCCGACAGAGCAAACATAATGACCATCATCCGACATCCATTCCAACTCATAACACATACATCAATTCCTTAAGTCCACAATAGCAGAATATTTAAAGCCTAGATCTATCCATCAAGTGACCAACCAAGACTTTTCTCGTACACTTAGCAATTTCCTCATATGCAGAACTCATCACGGCCCTTCCGTTTCCAACTATACAATCGCATTGGTCCAACAGACCACGGCAACTAAGGCTTCTCAAACTTCAAATCCTTCCTAACTCTTACCTTACCACACTCTTGGGACCACCATCCAAGCAAATTGTTATGCCAAAGCACAATGCTTACCGTAGTCGATAACCACTCCTCGACTCTAAAAACTCTTGACAGTTCTAAGCCTCCGTTTGGGCTAGCTTTTTTTTTCAAGGTTTTTGGCTTAAAATATAAAAAAAAAGCCAACTGGTTTGAGCTAGCTAGGCTTTTCCCACTTTTTCTAATTTTTTCTATATGATTTGACATCTACTTTTTTTTTAAAAAGCCAAAAAGCCAAAAAGCCATAAAAAATTGCTAATTCAAGCACAGGCTAAGTCCTCAAACAGAACAAAAGCCAGACTCTCAAGTCCACCAAAAACTCACATGTGAATATCCCAACTGGATTGTGCCGGCAAATTCATATTTAGCCAAAAGCTAGAAATGCAACCGTACCCACATAATCCAGAACAAGTTGCACACAACGGTTAACGATCCTCAGCTGATCACTGCAAAAAGAACTTTGTATCAACACCAACTCTCTTGTCACAAGAACAAGCACAAGCAGTCCTAGCCCACCAACCGGACCTCACAAGGCACACAACCCAAATGGTTCAACCATCATACACCACAAGGATTAGTCCAACAATCACCCAATCCTGGCCATAAAAGTTTCCAAGGCACAACTCCAAGGACCTCAACATGGATACAAAATCCACAGAGATTTATCTCATAATATAATCAAATCTGAACCAATCAAGAACCTGGCATCTCCATCCAACCGAGATGAAACAACTCGCACCAAACAACCGTCAAAGAAACTCTCTATGCATCTAGAAACTCTTTATGAAACCATGACCCAACCTCTGCATGCTCCCAATACCTGGCGTACTCCCTGTACTTATCAACACTTGGCCCTCAAAGGCCCCTGTAAACCTTACCTTGAAGCCGCACCAATCACAGTCAAACAGCTGCTATCAACCCCAATCACGATACTCAGATCATTTGCCACACCAAGCTCCCAACTCTTCGACCTCACGTGAAAACCATCAATCCTCATAGCTTTTACAACTTGTACAACACATCCCATAAGCTCATCACCAATCATACATGGAGACACATGTCAACATTCTTATCGCGCAAAGACCTCATTCCCGAAGGTTGCGCTTACTCACTTAACTCCTACTAGAAGAACCATAGCCAGGTCACGGCCTCAAGCCCACTGTCCAACCATACACAGACAGCGCACAACACCAAATAAAGAAACCCAATCTTGAGATCCCACAACCATGCAGACACCTTCTGCACTTCTGCTCTCATAGCACACATCGATCACCGGTATCGTAACCTGCGATTTCTCACCGCTCGTCCCAAACTAGCTAGACCACACAGTTCACTACTGGACCTTATCACTTCGCACTTCGTTCCCATGGGCAAACAACATATCCACCTCTGAACCTAAGGTTGAACACAAACAACCTTTGAGTAGATCACATTCAGGGTGCACTGTCACAACACAAAGCCAACCTCGTGCACCCAGCACTGTTTCCAAACACGAAACTCATGCTCTTCCTAGTATATCGGCAACTCATATTCGTCCCCATATCCTTAAGCTCACTCACTCTAAACTCAATTCTCAAATCTCAAGAAGGTATACAACGTCTAAGGTCATCAAATACAACTTTGACTACCAACAACATTCTGCTAGCAGGGATATTCCCAAAACCATTCACGTTCTGCTATCTTAACGTACACCCAGCCAAGGATTACCACGCTCCCATCCACTATGTTTCCATCCATACTCCATCCTGAGTACACGCCTTAAGACATAGCATAGCTCAAGACATACCTAATCCATCACATAGCCAGAACCATATACACCAAACCCCAAAAAGGGATTGTCACTATCCACAGAACCAATCAGAACCACTGATTTCCCAGGGTCTCCAGCACCCTATCACCCCTACTCACAAGGCTATCTGTAACACAACGCTAGCCTCCAATATCATACGCTCAAGAAGGGGCAACTATCCAAAGTCGAAGCCAGTAAACATGCTTCGACTACACCCGAACAAAACTCTACTCATGCAAACACTCAACGGTTTGCCAACTGAGACCAACCTCACCCGGCTAAACCCAACTCACTAATGAGTTCCACGACACACCAAGTGATCGACGCTCAACCCATAACCTTACCTCTGCAACCGAGTCGCACATCCAAAATCCAAACCATGGTCTCGTCGTCTCTAAGGGTGTACATGTCGTATATAAGGAAAACATGAAACACAACAACCTAAGTTCGATCTATCATGTTATTTCTAACACATACCACATAATCATGCTAACACATAGCCACAACGATTATGCAAACACAACACCGATATCGAGGAGAACCGACAAGAACAACGCGTCACTTTGGATAACCTACTTAGATTCCTTGCTAGAAATCACGTCCGCGAAATACGTTTCTAACTTGTCTCCCAAGTTTGTTAATCCGAACGCCCAAAGGTAAGACTAATCAATACTAACGTCCAACCTCCATGCTCACATATAGACAACATGCTATCATGCTCATATTCTAAACACAGGCAACCAAGCATTCATGCATCTTTCCTCACAAGGTGATGCACCCTCTTTCCATAGCTCATAGGTATTCGAACTTAGAAATCTGATACCAAGTTGTCATGCCCCAAACTCCGGGTCACGCAAAAAGTCTACGAACAACCACCAAAATCGCCCCAACACAAAGGGTGAAAACCCAAAAAGCTAAGATGAGGCTAAAACCGTTGTAAAACGTACTACCGAGGGTTTATTGAAGTTAAAAGAGTAGCCAAGAGACTACGGTTACGATCCCAAAAGCCAAGTCCTTAAAACAAAACACATACGTTTTTTGGATAAGAAAATCTTTTATGTTTAAAAGAAAGCTTAAGCCGTTCCAAAAATTTTTCTCAAAGCACAAGAGTTTGAATGAAACTTAAACCATTTAAATAACAAAAAAAACCGTGAAACAACAACCTATGGTTCTCTCAAAAGTAATAAATCATGCATACATTCATACGAATTACATATGCTTTACAACATGTTATATCCAAATATGAAATATATACAAAAAGGTATAAACTACCTATCACGACAAAACAAAGGTCTTGTCATCAGCCACCTCCATGTACCTCAAGGTCAACCTAAAGGATCACGTTCACCTGAAAAAGATTTTACAGTAAAATTTCGCACCGTGAGCCGAAACCCAATAGAAACAGACTATAAAGCTATAAAGTAGGTAGGATATACAATCATGTAGTGGAAGCTAACTTAACCACAGAACCAAAAAGGTTTTCCATCCTGAAAACCACTAATTTTCCATCAGACTAACATGAGCCTAAAAAAAAATGGTTTATTTCATAAAACCCCACGTTTCCATTCTTAAAATCATGTATTGCAAATAGTGCAAATAACTTGCTACAGTTAAGAAAAAAACAGTAACCAAAATGTTGTTTCCTCCCAGATCACACAATCGAGAACAAAACGTTACTTTTCAACTCGGAACACATAACCAAGGAAAATAAAACGATAAGCAGCCATAAAATAGTATGCTCCACTTGGGCCACATCACCGAGGAGAATAAGGTAAAATGAATCCTATGTACCGACTCTCCCACGTACAGACAAATGTAACAACTATAGACTCTGCTCATTACTCTAAAACTGCTCAGGGTCATCTAAGTAATGACAGGTTCTATACGGATTCACAACAACGTAACCACTTAGTTTACAGGTTCACAACCTAAGGGTACTAAGCACCCACCACCTAGTTTACGGGGATTAACCTGAAAGACCATAGGGACCTATGCTGCGCACATTTATGGACTTTCACCGAGGAGCAATTGCCACCCAACTCAACACACTGTCATGGTACATCTATAGGATCACTTCCAAATCAGCCATAGCTCAACTACAAAAACCTGAAAAATAGTTATATGTCACGTGTATAAAAGAGATTCAATCCATCAACCATGGAGATCTATAAGCATGTAAAAATATGTTTCCAATAAAACGTTTTAAAAGCTAAGACTCAACCCTAAGGGTTAGCTCCAAATCTCGAAAAACACATTTTTCATCATTCTCACAAAACACCTCGTTTTCAAACCTCCTTTTAAAAACTACGAGTATCAACACACCCGAATCATGTATAAAACCAAGAAAGGTGTAAAAACACACTTTTTACCCAAAAAATCAAGGTTTAACATGAAAACAACATTTGATGTATTTTCTACCTGATAAAAACACATATAATTGCATGTAACACCCTTTAACAGCAGTAGGGTCTAGAATTCTATTTTGTTGAACTAAAAGCTCGATGCCTTGAAAATCGAACCTCGACGAAACTAGATTCTGATGGGACAAATGCGAAGCTCCCGGCACTAACATCAAGGATCCACTGTCAGATTGCTGAAAATCGATCCTCGGGCCCATAAAGATCTAAAGAGAAGGTAGAGCAAACTGAAACTTACTCAAGAAGCTAAGGATTTCAAAATATTTTCCAAGGGTCTGATATTTATAAAATCTTGCGCCAGCCTGTCACCGCTTGAGCGCTCAGGGCACCGCTCGAGCGGACCCCTGCCGACATACATCTCTGCCACACCACCGCTCGAGTGCACAACCACTGCTCGAGCGGTCACTTCATCGACCTACTCTCTGCCTCCATCTCGCTCGAGTGCGCACCCATTGCTCGAGTGGTCATCGCTGGGTGAAAACCTGAAAACAGGATCAAACACGTCTCACCTGAAACACCACTGAGATCAGAAGTTAATCCTTACTCCCATCAACACTTAAGTCATTTCCAAAATAAAATTGGTTAGTGTTTCACAATGTAACCCCTTTTGAGATCAATGAAATGAAATCAGACTTTGCTTACTTTGCTGTGTCTCAAATATTTTGTCTTGATTTCGATGATTTTAATGAATTCGAGGAGGATATCTCACAAGAATTAAAATTTTTAATCGAAAAGAAAAAAGAAATACGTGCTAAACCTGTAACCGAAGAAACTGTTTTAATAAATCTTAATAATAAAAAAGATCAACAAATGGTTCAAGTTATTTCCACACTATCTTTAGAGGAATGTGAACAACTAATCTTTTTATTAAAAGAATTTAAAGATATTTTTCCATAGTCCTATGAAGATATGTCTGGCATAGACCCTGACATTGTGCAGCATCAAATCCCTCTGTACCCCGATGCCAAACTCGTTAAGCAAAAGCTGAGAAGGATTAGACCAGATTGGACGCTCAAGATCAAGAAAGAAGTTACCAAACAGATATAAGCAGAATTTCTCATGGTTACAGCGTACCCAAAATGGGTGTCACTAATATTGTTCCGGTACCAAAAAAGGATGGAAGGATCCGGATATATGTTAACTTTTGGGATCTCAACAGGGGTAGTCTAAAGGATAACTTCTTTCTCCCCCATATAGACGTATTGGTAGAAAACACCGCCAAGAATGCGCTCTTATCTTTTATGGACAAATTTTCAAGGTATAACCAGATTCTGATTGCTCCTGAAGACCGAGAGAAGACTACCTTCACAACGCCTTGGGTACCTACTATTATAGAATCATGCCGTTTGAACTGAAGAATGCAGGAGCAACCTACTAAAAAGCTGCAACCACGCTGCTGTACGACATGATACACAAAGAGGAATAAGTATACGTGGATGACATGATCGTGAAATCTAAAGCCCGAGAGGGACACGTCGCCTCACTAAGAAAATTCTTCAAGTGGATCAAAAAGTACAAGATGTGCTTGAACCATTAGAAGTGTGTCTTCAGAATTACAACAGAGAAGATACTTAAATTCATGATCACACAGCGAGGCATAGAGGTAGACCCGTCAAAGATCAAGGCCATTCTCGAAATGCCTCCCTTGAAGAATGAAAAGGATGTAAGGAGCTTATTGGGAAAGGTTCAGTTCACCAGCTGATTCATCATCAAACTAACCACTACATGTGATCCCTTACTCTGACTCTTGAAGAAAGGGACCAAGTTTCAGTGGGACCAATAGTGTCAGGATGTCTTCGAAGCTGTAAAGAAGTATCTATAAAGTTTCTCAATTTTGTCACCATTAAAACCCGACAATCCTCTGATACTATATCTATCAGTGACTAATTCAACAATGGGGTGTATGCTTGCATAGGAAGATAAAACCAAGGTAGAAAGAGCTATCTATTACTTGAGTAAGAAGATGACCGAATGCGAACAGTGGTATATTCCTTTAGAAAAAACTTATTGGGCGCTAGTCTGGGCATCTAGGAAGTTACATTATTACATGTTAGCATACCGCGTTGTTCTAATCTCAAGGATGGACCTGCTCAAATACCTATTTGAGAAGCCAGTATTGACAAGAAATTTACCCAATGGTTATTGATGCTAGTCGAGTTTGATTTGCAGTATATGACGAGAAAATCAATAAAAGGGAGAGTCATTGCAGAGTTCTTGGCCAACCACGCTATCAATGGAGAAGAAGAGCCTAAGTTTGAGTTTTTCGATGAGCAAGTAATGAAGATTGAGAATGGTCTGTGGACCCTCTTTGTTGATGGAGCCTCAAACCAATAGGTTACGGGATCGGAATACTCCTTGTAACTCCCAATAATTCTCATATTTCTTTGGCTTTTGAGTTGAGTTTTGAGGTCACTAACAATTAGGCCAAGTACGAAGCATGCTTAGCTGGGTTGGAAGCCGTCTTGGAATTAGAGGCAAGAAAGTTAGAAGTCATAAGAGACTCAGCTCTAGTCGTATCCCAAGCAAAAAGAGAATGGAAGGTTAAAGAAAAAAAGTTGGTTCAGTATCACTGAGAGCTTGAGGCAATAATTTCTTGCTTTGAAAGTGTGGTGCTCACTCATGTTCTGAGATTACAGAACAAGTTCGTCGACGCCTTAGCCACTCTGGCATCAATGAAAGACATACCACCCGAGATAAGGATGAGACCTTTGGAAATTCAACAAAAGTATGCACTTGTGATCAGAAACATCACTATTACCTAAGAAGCCAATGACGGGCTACCATGGTATCACGACATTTAAAATTTCATCGAGAAGGAAGAATATTCGAGCCGAGCTAGTAAAAAGGACCAGAGAGTTATCAGGAGACCTGCCGCACAATTCGTGATTTGTGGGGGAAAAACTATACAAAAGAGGATATCTAGAAGAGGGACGTGAAGTGATGAGAGAAATTCATGTGGAAGAGGGACGTGAAGTGATGAGAGAAATTCATAAAGGAGTTTGCGGACCTCACATGAATAGGATGATGTTGGCTAAGAAAATCCTGCGCCAAGGATATTTCTGGATGACCATGGAAGCGGATTGCCATCAGTTCGTTCAAAGGTGCCGAAAATGCCATATCCACGCAAACCTCATGCATATATCGCCATCTCAGCTTTATAACATGGCATCATCGTGGCTGTTCTCAGTTTGGGGAATTGACGTAATAGGGAAATTCACAGCCAAAGCATCGAATGGGCACGAGTTTATTCTCGTGGCAATTGATTACTTCATGAAGTGGGTTGAAGCTGCCTCTTACTCAGTCTTAAAAGCCTCCAAAGTAGCTAGATTCATCAAAGAAAATTTCATCTATCGGTACGGAGTTCCACATGAGATAATTTTCGACAACGGCTCCCACTTTCAAGGAGAAGTTTTAGACCTCTTAGAAGAGTATCAAATCATTAGCTATAAGTCTTCACCGTACAAACTACAAACCAATGGAGCTGTGGAAGCTAAATTTAAGAATGTGAAGAAGATCTTATAGAAAATGATAGAGGGAAGCATAGATTGGCCGAAAAGTTTCCAATTGCATTTTGGGAATATCGGACATCGATTAGAACTTCTACTGGAGCAACACCCTATGCTTTGGTCTATAGAATGGAACCAGTTCTGCCTATAGAATTGGAAACTCGTCTCTAAGAACAATAGTTGAAAGCGATATCCCTGAGTCAGAATGGCAGAGGGACAGGTTCAAAGAGTTGCTCTTGTTTGATAAAAGAAGGCTTTGAGCCATGTTCCATGTTCAAGGATATCAAAGAAGGATAGCTCGAGCATTTAACAAGCAGGTTAAGTCTCGAAACTTGAAGGAAGGTAACTTAGTCCTCAAAGAGATCAGAGATCTAATCTTTGATTCAAGGGGTAAGTTCAAACCCAATTGGGCAGACTCTATCTCATCAAGACGTTGATGTTAGGAGGCGCTGCCATCCTTATAGATTTGGACAAAAATATTTTCTTTACACCCATCAATTCAAACCAGTTTAAAAGGATCTAACCCTGAGGAAAAGCTCGCAAAGGGAGAGCATCAATACTCGAGTGTAACCCGAGCCTCGACCTACGTTATGACCTGATTCCCTTATTCTGGATACGTAGGGAGCTTCTGTCAAATGTTTAGCCTAAACCTTTATATTGTAACCATATTTCAAGTAGTCGATCAATGCAAAAACTTGTTTTAAGTTTTTCTAATAAAATATTTATATTGTAAGAACGAAAATCTAAAAAGTCACCATAAACCAAAAGTGAAGAAACTTTCATTAATGAGTTTTGCCAACATAATTTTTAAAAGAGAGGCTCGTGTTGGGAATGCATACTGAAAATTCATAGTTTTTATGTATTCTATTCTGGATCCCTGGCATATTAATGGGAAACATTTTGAGATGGTTTTGCATTTATGGTTTCATATTTATATTTGTGAAGTATGAATGTATAGTCAGCATATTCTGTCCAGTATTTGACTCGGTGCGTGCTGCACGGAAGATCGGGTCAAAGGTTCTGACAGATTATACAGGTAG